>QGOA01000001.1:0-11357 GCA_003313075.1 Termitomyces sp. MG16
GTGAACATCAAGCTCACAAATTTCTGTAACTTCGTTACATTTTTTTGAATCCGCCAGCTAGGATCTATTGCCTAGCATCCGACGTCAGTCGCTGAGTTTGTTGACAGAACTCTATCAGCTTCTCGAGCTTCTTGCACAGCCACACCATGCAAATTTCAAACAGGGAATCAATGAGTAATCCCATACCTGCAGTGCTCACTGACGGCGGGCGAAATGCCCACGACTTACAGGGAGACCCAGCAGACACCCAGGACACGTCAGTGTCCAATGCGGGTCAGGCAAGACCCAAGGCTTGAGACCAAGGTCAGAGCACTGACCTGGCTGGGAATAAAAGCGAGGCCCAGAGAGCTGAGAGCTCACAGCAGGACGGTCAGCAACACCTCCAGGACAAGATGCCAGGGGGATTAACGCCCCCAGTTACGCAGCTGCCAGGAGGACTGCGACGGTCTAGCCAATTAGCTTCCAAAGGACCTCCTGAGGACGGCCAACAGTCAACAGGTGCCTATGGCGCCCCAGGAGACGCCGAGTCGTCAGTACAGACTGGGAGAGCCCTTCTGCCGAGCCAGAGTAGTGGGACCAGGCAGTCCACCGCAGGCTCAATGCCTTTTAAAATGGCGGAAGCCCGCATAGAGGAGGTACCAGAGGAGGCTGTGAGGCCTGAAGTATCCCACGTGGAAAACTGATTCCCACGCACACCAGCAGTGGAGGAAGCTCCGGAGGTTGTAGAGCTTCCAGAGGAGGTGATGGAGTCGTCAAGTGACGACGACGCCGGAGCAGAGGAGCAGCGGCTGAAAACCGTGTACACCGTGCACTTGCGGGTGTTCTGGGACTTGCACCCAGAGGTGATGAAATACACCACCCAAGCGCGACTTGAGCGCTACGCATCAGCGCATATAGTAGCACTTAGGCGACAAGGGCATGAAGTGCCCAATGTATTCAGTACAAAATATACTGATTTGATGGTGATAGTGCTCACTATGGAGCTGCAAATGTATGTGCAGCGAAAGGCCACACGGCAATCAGGGGCCTCGACCCCCTGGAGCCACACGTCCAAGGAATGCTTGGCACGACGCAATCAAGACGTCGGAATCGAGCTAGTGGAGGCACTAGCACGGGCGCAAGAAGTGCCTGAAGTAAGACCGATGAGTACTTTTTATACTCCAGCAGGACAAGGGTGGTGTGAGGAGCCCCCACACATGCGTAACCACGACCATAGGACAGATATGTCAGGGCCGGATGGGCACGATAGTACCATGCTCAAGGTGGAGAGCGAGGCATCTGTAATGCTGCACATGCCCATGGCCAAAACGTTGAGCGACAGAGTTGCGTATCAACGTATGCATAATGGCAACCTCAGGACTAAGGGACAGTCCCTTATCGACAATCAGGGCATCGTATTCAAGGGCACTAAGCCCATTGATGAGATGCGTCGTCAATTCATCATGCAGGGTCAGGAGAATCAAGCTTCTCCAGGTCCAGGGCGGCGCAACGATCATGATTGAGGAGACTTCCTCAGTTGAGATGGCACCACAAGACGTGATGTCCCTGGTAACAGCCGGGATGACGGCCCTAGGTCGATTCCTCGAGATGAGGGCAATTATGCCCACAGTCAAGGAGGCTCAGGACGTCCTCTGCAGAGTGGACGAGGGAAGTCACTTCCCCATGCCGCTGATTTGGCGACTAGATCCCTGGGTCAGCGGGAGGCCATTCGAATGCATTGTGAAGCCATGCACGATCACCTGCATTGAGTAGTCAATGATGCCCTGGGCGTAACCTTACGGTTACCGGATGGAGTGAAGCTGCGTAAAGCAGACAGTAGGCACATTCACGCCTATACGGGCGCGTCCAAGTTCAGCGACCTGGAAGATTGGACGATGGATGTATGCACCCATCTCGCCATGTGCTTATATGGAGGCAACCATATGGAACGAGAACAAATCTTCATTCTTCCTGAGTTCTTGGCCGGAGAGGCCATGGGGTGGTTTCAACGGGCAGTACTGCACGTCAACCATGTCCAATATGACTGGACGTTCAAAGGAGTCCTTACAGGACTGTACAATCAATTTGTGCACCCCTCAATGCTCCAGGATGCGAGGCGGGACTTCCAGTCTGCCAAGTACACCGAGAAGTTGGGAGTGCAAGGGTTCTATGATACCCTTAATGACCATGCCCAGAACATGGCAGTATACCTGGACGGGTATACAATGTTCAAACCGTTCTTGGATGGCATTCCAGCGGACATGCGCCACTATTTGATACATGAGGACAGACTGTCCCCAGAAGTCAACGATGTGGAAGAGTTTGTGGCATATGCCATCAGGTATGAGCAGTCCCTGAAGACTGCTAACCACTACAAACATTGGAGTGGACACAAAGGGGGAACCAGGCGACTACCGCCTGCTGGGACACCCTCACAGGGTCAGCATGTGGAGACCTTCTTGGCCAAAAAGGCCGATTTGGATCATGACCGCAACACACGGTTTGTGGTATGCAGAACCCCTGCTGCGAACCAAGGGTGGAGCCACCCACGCCCAGAGCAGGCGCCGGATGGAGAACGTCCTAAACCAAGGCCGGACTTCAAACCAGCCAATCCACCAGGTCAGACGGGGACTTGTTTTGCGTGTGGCCAACCAGGCCACTACGCTACCAACTGCCCTGCAAAGCTGGGAGCCCTGAGGAAGGGGTATACACCCCGCGCCCACCTTTGAGCTGCACATACTGCAGCCGCGAGTGGGAGTGACAGAGACGTATCTGCTGAGTCTGAGGCAGAGCACCCCACAAATGACCAGGAGCCCCCAGAGGAGGCATCGGGTGCCGAGCCCAAGAGTGTGGTCGTGGAGGGGGAGGAGTACGTCACAGTTGACGTATATGACGACGTCTACAACAATGAGTACTACAGTCGCAACAGCGACTCTGAGTGTCTAGCGGCGATGATGGATTGGCCGTCCACAAATGATCCTGAAAGGAATAACGTGGTTTGGATGAAGAAGGTGACTCTTTGTCGTGCAGAGGGCACTTTGCAGTGCCCTACATTGAAACGAGCAGACAAGGAGTGCCTGGTCTTGTATGTGGACGTAGATGGCTACAAGGCATGGACCCTATGGGACTCTGGGAGTACTACATCGGGCATAATGCCCCAGTTCGCCCACGTGTACGGAATATCCGTGCAGGAGTTGGATATGCCATTGGCGTTACAGCTGGGCACCGTAGGGAGCCGAGCCATGGTGCAGTATGGGACAAATGTGACTGTCCAAACACCGGGCTCACATAGCCGGGAATACATGGATGTAGCGAACTTCAATCGCTATGATATGATACTGGGAACGCCATTCATGTGGCGTAACAAAGTCATATTAGACTTTGACCACTGTCAGGTACTAGTGAATGGAAAAGTGATCCCAGCCAAACGAGCTACAGCAGACGACACTGATAATCGTCTGCGATGTCATTGCACTACGGAGAAGCGCAAGGAGTCTCCATGACTTGGCCAGCGCAGAGTGCCAGTGGTGGAGGATGTGGAGGAGGAAGTGCAGGCTATGCCTGGACTAAGCGCAGACCACAATGTGGTGATGATGAGCGAGGAGGAGTATCAAGCCTCCAAGAGGAGCGACGAGTGAATAATTGCTCCTGATATTTGAGGCGCAAAGCCTCCAGACAAGCGCCATCAAAAGGCGAGACAACAGGAGGACTCAGTGGATGTATGTCCACCTACGTCCTCACGAGTCAAGTTGGAAGACTTGAGAGACAGCATCCGAGAGGCAGAAGCCTCAGGAGAGGGGGACACATAGTCCCTATGGGAGCGACCAGCACCCCTGCCGGAGTACAACTGGGCATAAGACCCCCAAATGCCGCAAGAGTGGAACGAGCTGGTGGCAGCCACGTGTGCGCAAAATGCGCACCAGAGACGGATGACCATCAAACCAGCGTATTGCCAGCCAGCCTTGGACGAGGTGTCCGTAGTGTACTCACTTGTACGTGAGGGGAAAAGCCTTGTGGCTTATAAGGCAGCGGCAGCGGGTGCTCTGCTGAGACTACATATACCCGATGACAGTGTCAATCGGGTGCTTGCAATGCGCGAGCAATATGCACCGCCACCTTGGACACCCTCAGAGATGGTGGAAGTACTTCCCCCGGTGCATATAAAGGGGAAGCAGAAGGCGACAAGCCTTTGTGAGGAAGATATACCTCGATTGCATCAGCAATGGCAAGAAGAATTTGCTGACATGGTCAACGGGACCAAGGAGGAGCTTCCGCCATGGCAGGAGGTGAACCATGAGATCAATCTCATAGACGAGAGCAAGCAGTATAAGTACCACTTGCCATGCTGCCTGCGCACTCTCCAGGAGCAACTGCGCGATAAGACTAATCGCTATTTGAATGCTCAATGGTGGTCTCCATGCACCACTGCTCAAGCTGCACCATTATTGTGCATCGCGAAGAAGGATGGATCCCTTCGAACAGCTCTTGATGCACGTCAGCGCAATGACAACACCATAAAGGATGTAACTCCTTTACCAGATCAGGAGGTGATCTGGGAAGACGTGGCTCGGGTGAAGTATCGCTCGAAGATTGACCTTACTGACGCTTATGAGCAGGTGCGCATTCGCACCGAGGACGTACCCAAGACCGTATTTGCATCGATCATGGGCACGCATACGAGCAACATAATGCAGATTGGAGACTGTAATGCTCCTGCAACCTTTCAGAGGCTAATGACCTCTATTTTTTGAGACGTAATAGGACGTTTTATGCACGTCTACTTAGATGATATATTCATCTACTCGGATTCTATGGAGGAGCATGAGCAGCACCTCAGAGTCGTATTCGAATACTTGAAGTGGAGGAAATGTGAGCTCTACGCTCAGAGTATAGACTGCCTAGGGCATGTCATAGATGAGCGGGGTATCCACCCTGATCAGGACAAGCTCGATCGCATTCAGGAGTGGCGCACGCCCCGAAACTACAATGACATCCAACGATTTGTTGGCCTTGTCAACTACATATCGAGCTTCTTGCCCGATGTCACAGCCTATACTGGGCCACTTATGGCCATGACGCAGAACGGGTCACCGTTCAATTGGAGGCTGTTGCACCAGCAGTGCTTCAAGATGGTCAAACAGATCTGTACGAAGACTCCGGTGATTTGACCAATCGACCCTAGACGGGACGAGCCAATATGGCTCATTTGTGACGCGTCCAAGACAGGTGTCGGAGCCATGTATGGTCAGGGAAGCAGCTGGCAGACATGCCGCCCAGCAGGGTTCATGTTGAAGAAGTTCACAATGGCCCAGCAAAACTATGCGGTGCACGAGCTGGAAACCCTTGCCATACTCGAGGCCCTCCTCAAGTGGGAGGATAAGCTGATGGGATATCCCATCCACATCATAACGGACCACAAGGCCCTTGAGTTCTTCAAAACTCAGGTGAACTTGTTGCCGCGTCAGCGATGGTGGATAGACTACATGTTGAGATACCAGTTCAACATCACCTATGGTAAAGGTGAACTCAACAAAGTGGCAGACTGCTTGTCACGCTACTTTGAGAGTGATGTAGTTGGGGAGGCTCACGAGCCTCATGAGTATGTGCAGGCAGACTGCTGCATAGACCCTGATGGAGAGGATTTACCTCTCCACCGATACCAGGAGCTCAGGGAGCATGTCCTGGAAGTACGCGCTATGTGTGATGATGAACGCAGGCAAAGCACTCACCTCAGGGAGCAGCGTGAAGAGTGGGACGTAGCCGCCCAGTTGCTCAAGGAGCATGAAGCCGTGGACCCCGCATCCACTAGGGAGCACAAGCGCCCCAATATACCCGTTATGCTGGTGGAGATGCTCGAAGGCGAATTGCCTTCATCCCAGCCCTCTAGCCTGGTCAACAACAACTTCCGGAAGGAAGTGGTGCAGGACTATGGCGATGATTCTCTCTTCACCAAGATACTCGCCAATCCTGACGACCATCCTTGGTTCAGGCATGAGCCTGGTGGACTGATCACAACAGAGAACCGTCAAGGGTTGGCAGTGGTATGCCTCCCCCGTACGCGAACCAACCATTATCACGCGGGTCTTGGATCAGGCCCATGCACTGGTGGGGCACTTTGGTGCCGCCTGGACATTGGGCTACATCCAGAGATGGTATTGGTGGCCACATATGGCCCAAGAAGTGACTAAGTTCTGTGCCTCATGCGCAGCGTGTCAGAGGGCAAAGTTGCCTCCTGGATCCCCTTCTGGGAAGCTACACCAGCTACCCATACCAGTGAAACCCTGGGATTCCATTGGAATGGACTTTGTAGGTCCCTTTCCCGAGTCCAGAGGGTTCGATTACCTCTGGGTGGTCATCTGCCGCATGACGAGCATGGTGCACCTCATACCGGTGTGAACTATGCTGACGGCTAAGGAGCTGTCATGGATCTACCTGAGGGAGATCATTAGGCTGCATGGGCTGCCTAGCACCATTGTGAGCGACCGTGACTCAAAGTTCACGTCTCAATGGTGGAGGGAACTCCACAAACTGCTAGGAGCGCAACTCCTGGCAAACGGAGCGGGCTAACCGCAGTATAGGCCAGATTCTGAGGGCAGTTGTTCGCCCTAACCAACAGGACTGGGTGGACTGGTGTCCACTCACTGAGTTTGCGATTAACACAAGTATCTCAGATACCACAGGGTATGCACCCTTTGAGCTCAATGGAGGGTACTTGCCCTCCATGCTGCGAGTCTTCCAGGCAAAAAATGCCAATCACTGTAGGTGAGCAGACCCGCCAATAGCAGTAGGAGCATTGGTGTACCCATCAACGCGTAATCTGAGGCTCCCAAAGGGATAGGTGAGTAAACTCTGCCCGAAATGGGTAGGCCCATACTGTGTTCTAGACGCAGAGCCAAGTACCTCCAACTACGTGTTGGAATTGCCTCTGGCATTGCAGGAACGACACATCGTTCCAAAGTTTCACATGTCGCTGTTGCGACCATACAGTGCGTCTGACGATGCACTATTCCCTAACAGGGCAACCCCGGGCCCCTATGATTTTGGGGCTCGAGATGATGATGAATGGTTCATTGAGTGCATCATTGGGCACTGGTGGACTGAGCGTAACATGCTCGAGTTTGAGGTACGCTGGTTCCTTGGGGACACAACATGGGACCCACACTCCCATTGCTCCAAGTTGGTGGCACTTGACCGTTATTTGGAGTTGAAGGGCGTTAAGCGCCCACATCAATTAAGTAAGCGTGCCAGTGCTTAATTTGATCGGCAGTGCCGATCGTGGCTTGGCTGAGTTGGTCAGCAGCTGTGGCTGAAACACGTCTTAAAAGGCAAAATTTCTTTTTCACTTTTTTCCCTCAACCATGGACAACACGCCCGTGGATCAGACTGAGCAGCAGCAGCAGCAGCAACAGCAGCATCACATTGAGTTTGCGCCGTCGGTCTTACCATCGGCTGAAGGGGGGGGGCAGATGGCTCCCCCGCTGACCCAAAATGTGCCCCAGTGGGGACAATTGCAACCAGCTGTGGGCTTCCCACAGCAGCAGCAACCACCAGCGGCGGGCTACCTGCCGCAGCAGCCGGTAATCAGTGGCTATCCACTACTTCAACTCATGCAGGGCAACTTCATGCCCCAGAACGCACCTGTGGGCGGCTATCAGCCCCAACAACCAGTACCGGGCACTTATGCGCCACATCACACAGAGGGCCAATCCCAGCAACAGGCCTACAGGGGGCTAGTCAGCCCCCAAGCAGCGCCAGGATGGGGGCAGTTTGCCTCTGCTATGGCAAGAGGGGCTATGGGCGCACATCCTTTGCCCCAGTTTACTGCCCCGGCGCACTACCCTGGGATGAGTGGTGTGCCCATAATGATGCCGTACCCCCCGGCTTGGATGGGGGCTTGGGGTGCAATGCCCCAGTACAGCGACTCGCATGAGTCGCCAGCCAAGGGAGGCCGGTCAATTTCCCTGTCGACCACAGCACCAATTGACAATCTAGAGGGATGCAAAGCATCCCTCGTGCAGGCCACTGCAGCCATTGAGAGCACAGAAACTCTCAGTCCAGGACGGAGCATCAGTTCATTGGCTGATGTGCCGATGGAGAGCTTGGCCAAGCTCTCCTTGCTACAGTGGCTGGAAATGCCACACCAATCCAAGCCCAGCTTGGAAGAAGAGTTGCGTCCTTGATGCAACAAAGGAAAAGCACAGGCTGTCAAGCCCAGTCACAACCAGGACTTAGTCCTGGCTACCCTTCTCCAACGTCTGGGAGACAACGGGTACAATGTACCCGCAGAGTCATCATTCCTCTGTGATGCGGAGGTAGTCATCCTCATCAGCCAGATGATGGACGACATGGATCATATGCGCGCCCAGTGCAAAACTGATCTCCTTGCCCTATCGGCCGCTCGTAAGTGGCAGACTACACCCCTGAGTCGGGACACTGACTCCAGCAAAAGGGCGCGTCAGCAAGGAGTGGAGGACGCGCCCTCCCGCTCGATTAAGTCGAGCGTTGCTGCCCCCGGCCAGGAGGCTAGCCTAGGATGGGACATCCTTCCCTATAAAGATGTCCCTGCTCCAGCCGCCTCCCAGCTTATCCAGCGCCTCGCCAGTGGCATGTCTGAGGTCGCATCTTCGCAACCAGTATCCGTGGTTTCCACCATGTACTCTGGGGAGCAGAGTTCCAGGGGCGTGAGTACACGCCCCACTGAGGCTAAGGCCTCACAACCCCGAAAGGATTGTCAGGGTAAGCAACCAGAAGGGCATGCATATGTCAACGTGCACTTCCCCGAGGATGCCCCAAAAGGGGCCCCTGGGGCTAACATCCCCTTTTTACCCGCAATACTGGTAGAGGGCCCACCAGCCCAACTCCCATGGTGTGTGTGGGCAATGAACCCACAGTCTGAGAAGTCGGAACTGGAGAGGCTGCCATCCCTGCCCTCCGATGACGATTGGTATGAGGAGCCTGAAGAGGCTTGTATGGAATCCCCTGTGCCGCACGAGACGGCAGCACAACATATGGCGCGCGAACAGTGCAACAGCAATTGACAGGCCAAGATGGAACGTCGGGCACAGGATAGCGCCAAGCGAGGAGCTGCCCTCCTCGAGGACCAAACTGGGTGCATCCCTGATGCACTTGGTGTTGTGATCTACCGTGATCACACTATTGAGCGCCAGAACTCATTCTTTGGTGCAGGGTTAGCTCCCCAGTTCAATTGGTCGCCAGTGACCAATACCATCTTTGTCGGGCAAGAAGCCCATGCAGCCAGGTCCTTCAAGACCGATAAAGAGGGCAACGCCATGGCAACGCCCCACAACAGTAAGGTGTACCAAGTGGCACCTCGTGGGTTTCCCCACAGTTCTTGAGAAGTCCGCTGTCAGGTTCCGCTGAATCGGGGGCTTTCCGGGAAAGTGACGCCCTTACGATGCGGACTTGATCTACGGATACTCGGGTGTCTGGAACTCCGGGGCTAGGATTCCGGGGTTCAAGACGGGGACAGGGGTAATCCCGGGAGAGGGGACCAGAGTCCGGGAGTTTTGGGTGAGAGTGGCTGGGAGTTAGAGGGGGTCGAGTCGTGAACCGGAGGTTCTAAGACGAGACCAAGTTAGTAAGTTAAGAGTCGCGAAGTGCGTACCAAAGCTTAGAGCACGCGAATACTAAGGCGTGCCAGTCGAAGCGTACCAAACGAGGCGTACCAGTCAAACAGAGGGCACGCAATATCCGAGTAACAGTTATGCAAAGTATGTAATATCAAGACTAGCGAATACAATGAGGAACTACGCTATAAGTACTACGGGACCCGGTCTCGGGGCTCCGGGGTGTCTGGGATGGGCTCCGGGGGTTATTGAGTAGCGGCAGGGGCTGTATACCGGGATCGCGCGTGTGGGGCGTGTGATCAATTGGCGCGGAGGGAGCTGTGATGCGTGATAGCCGGAAATGGGCCGCGTGATCCGGTCATTGATCGGGGCTGGTGGCGGCTGATGGCGGTCCTTGATGCGCGTGATGGCGGTGTCGGCGGTCGTGATGGCGGGGCGTGTCCTGTGGGGTCGTAGGGAGGGTCCCGGATGGTGTTCCGGGGGTGTCCCGGGGTGGGCCCGGAGGGGAGGGGTCGTGACATCTGCAGGCTTCATGCACTGGTTAACAACCAGTTTACGCCAATTTGTCAGCATCAGTTGGGCTACCTATTGCTCAACGAATTCAAGCAGGTGGTGCTCAACTGCCACCCTACTGCCCGAGACAGAGCTATGTCTCACTTACTTGACAAGGTCAAGTATAGGACCATCGCGGTACCCTTCGTGAGTCCAGAGAAGCGGGAGAACATCCTGCAAATGATTGTGCCAATGCGGCTCTATTGCCACAAAAAGGGAGGGAGAATTGCCTTCGTCGGCCTTACCCCCCCTGATCCAAAGCAACCATTTGCTTTGGACTACCTTGGCTCATACACCCTCCTCCATGGACGTCCTGGGTCGTCCAACGTATGGACTGGTCTGGCCATGGACCATGCCATGCGCATTCATTGGCGCAGCCTCTTTGGGTTTGCACTTGTATGTGCCCTCAGTGCCAGCCGCCCCTCCAAGTCCATGGTACACAAGTATCTGGCCTACATATTCGCAAGGCCAGGCCTCTACAAAGAGGCCGTGGCTGAGTACGAGACGGCCACGGGGCAAGTCTTTGTGCCCCTCCACGCCGACGACCCTAACTTTGAGGCTCGGGCTGTGGACATCCCGGAAGCGTCAGCTTCCATATTCACAACTTTGGACATGTTACGCGTCCTTCTTCATAATCAAATTCCGGTCAGCTGGGCTGACCATGCGTATACTTATGGGGTCACCTACTTGGCCCATCTATTTTTCAGCGACAGCCAGCTCTACAACGAGGCGGCCGCTATTAACGACGAGAGGCTGCAACGCCTCGACCATTACGGTACACCCCAGTCCATTGCTCAGTGGGATGGGTGGCACGAGGCCACCATTGGCGATCGCCAACACCTGATGCTCCAGCAGCAGGACAATCGTCGTGCTTACGACGATGCGCTCACCAAGGAGATATACCTCCTCATCAGGCAAGACATTCATGCCCGTGAGATCTGGACATGCCAGTACCCGTCCCACACTGGGGATCTTCCTGATCCCCAACCACCTATCCCGGGGTCGATTGTCGACCCCAATCTCACACTGTCCCCCCTCCGGGACTATGACGACTCCCTGCCAGTAGCAGGGCCTTCAGACACTTCCTATGCGCCCGCACCCAAGGATGAACTCCTTGACTACGACATGGACGACGCGACTGCTGATCCATTCTGGGAGCCTGGGGACTCTCCCATTGCCCCCGTCCCTGACTTACCGACGGCCTGACCATCGTCTTATCTCGAGACCGTAGCTCGGTCT
>QGOA01000007.1:0-18932 GCA_003313075.1 Termitomyces sp. MG16
AGTGCGGAATACCAGATACTACAACAGCGAGGTTCACAGGGCGGCCTTCGTCCTGCCGGAGTTTGGACGCGCCATGCTTAAAGAGGGACTTGATATTCTCCCTAAATTTGGCCGTGCCGCGCGTGCGATAAAGAATCAGAGCCAGGGCAAGCCCATCAAAAAGGTCCTTCTCTTGGGAAGCGGTTTCGTTGCGCGTCCCTGTGCTGAGTACATTGTGCGCGAGCCTTCCAACGAGTTGACCGTCGGTAAATTAAGCCCCTTTCCTAACTTTTCATACTTTTAACGTGTCTTTTTTTAGCCTGCCGTACCCTTGAGAAGGCGAAAGCCCTGGCTGAAGGTCTTCCTTCTGTCACAGCGGTCTCCCTTGACGTCCTTAATACCCCCGCGTTGGAGGTTGCTGTCGCCGCCCATGACCTTGTCATCTCCTTGATTCCGTACACTTACCATGCCGCTGTCATTTCTGCAGCCATCAAAGGAAAGACACATGTTGTCACCACCAGCTATGTCTCGCCGGCCATGCGCGAACTCGATACTGCCGCTAAAGAAGCAGGCATCGTTGTACTCAATGAGATTGGTCTCGATCCCGGTATTGACCACTTATATGCTGTTAAGACTATTGACGAAGTTCACGCCAAGGGCGGAAGGGTCACTATTCTCTCTTTTCGCTCGATTGCATCTGATCCTCGTTCTACAGGTCAAGCAGTTCCTCTCCTACTGTGGTGGTCTCCCGGCGCCCGAATGCTCCAACAATCCTCTCGGATACAAATTTTCCTGGTCTTCCCGTGGCGTTCTCCTTGCACTCCTCAACTCAGCTTCTTTTATTGCTTCTGGACAGACAGTTTCTGTCCCTGGCTCAGAGCTCATGTCGCACGCCAAGCCCTATTATATTACCCCTGCCTTCGCGTTTGTTGCATATCCCAACCGCGACTCGACACCTTTCAGCAAATGGTACAACATCCCCGAGGCAGAGACTGTAGTTCGCGGTACTTTGCGGTACCAGGGTTTCCCAGAATTCATTGGCGCTCTCGTAAAACTTGGCTGGCTTGATCAGACTCAGAAATCCTGGCTTCTTGATAGCCTGACCTGGGCGGAGGTAACACAGAAGGCGATTGGTGCGACTGGCTCTGCAGAAAGGTATATTGTTTTGTTTTTGCTCTGTCGGAACAAGGCTTTGAACATTACCCTGTCACAGCATACTCGTCGCACGCATCAAGCAGCTCTGCTCTTTCCCGGATGATTCTGAAGCCATCCGTATCATCTCAGGTTTACGCTGGATCGGTCTCTTTTCACAGACCGATAAGGTTGTTTCTCGCGCTGGCAATCTCCTAGATACCCTCTGCGCTCGTCTGGAGACACTCATGAAGTATGAGGAAGGAGAGCGCGATCTTGTCATGCTGCAGCACAAGTTTGTCGTTGAGTGGGCCGACGGAACTGAGGTAAGATACCTTCTTCGTCTACCAAGTGATTAATTACAGTAATCAATATTTGATGTAACAGCAAACTCTCACTTCGACCCTCGAGGCGTACGGCAGTCCCAAAGGTCATTCAGCGATGGCCCTGACCGTCGGTCTTCCCGCGGGTATTGCGACCCAGCTTGTCCTCGATGGTGTCTTGAATACCCCAGGCGTGCAAGCTCCATACTCAAAGGAAATTTGCGACCCTATCCGTGAGATCCTGGAGCGTGAGGGACTCGGACTGATTGAAAAAGTTTTATAATGCACGGAAAGGCATCCTGATTGTTGTAAACCATCTATTGTGAAATATCATGCTGTTCCATCTAAAAAATGGGGACACAATTTGCTTGACGAAGCGGGGATCCATAAATACACAAGGCCTAATGGTCAATCAAGGCTAAGTGGAAACACTGGGTGCAGAGAACAATGTTCTCTTGCAAAACAATGTAAAAAAACACATGTACAATAAATCCAACTGATTTTAAAATTTTATTTAAATGTTTTTGTTGAAACCATAGAAAAATATTGTAACCGAACTTCCCGTATGGATGCATATAGGCCTCAAACAAACCAAAAACCTCCGGATAAAACAATGACCTGCATACGAAACACACAAGGTGACGACGGTAGGCAAGATGCTTCAGCTTGGGCGAAGACTGGACCCACTGAACGGCTGCCACAAAACACGAAAGAACTATGTATGCATGCCATGCCGAGAATACAGAGCACTAGGATACGACAACCCGCACAAATTCAGCAAGGCCGCGAGAGGATATATACTACGACTACCCCAGAAATGGAACCCGAACGCTGAGGAAGTCAGAAGAGAAATGAGCCCGGAGGAGGCGGAGCTCCTCCAGGAAGAAGGAAGACTATCCTTCAACCTGGACATCACAACGAGAAAATCTCTGGGAGACGCATTCCGAGCGTTCACATCCGGGGACATGAACCTCCCCGACCACGCCACCTACAGCAGATGTGGAGAACCCAACCCAACGATTGTCACAGTATACACAGACGGTTCGGGCACGAGAGACCGAGACATCAATGCAGGAGCTTGGTTCAGTCACGGGGACCCCATGAATAGAGCCCGGACAAATAACGCAGGCGAAACCGCCGCAATCCCAGCCGCCATACAGAGCGTCCCCACAGAACAGACGATCCTGAAGCGACTCTCAAATCACAATTGATAGCCTCACCAAGAATCTAGAGAAGAGAGAGAACAACGGCTGGATAGGAACTGAGAATAAGGACATCCTAATACCACTAGTGGCCCAAATGAGGGAAGGAAAAGGCCTCAACTTCTTCGAAAAGGTTAAAGGACACGCCGGAATAGAGGGAAATGAGAAAGCAGACGAATTAGCAAACAGAGGAGCCAGTAAGGCAGACCAGGACAAAATACCGTGCGAGATACCTGCAGGTTATAACGCTACAGGAGCGAAACTAGCCACTATTACACAAGCACTGGCATACAAAGGAATAATAGAATCATTAAATAGCCCTGAAAGGAAAGGAATGGTAACGAACCTGGACAAGACAAGATGGACAGCAAAAGACAGAACTGGCGACATACCCACAGACAAGGTCATTTGGAGATCGCTTAAGAATAAGTGCCTGACCTGGGAGACAAGAATATTCCTGTGGAAGGCGCTGCACAACGCCTACAAAGTGGGTAGATACTGGGAGAATATAAAGAACTATGAACAAAGAGCAACCTGCCCGGCCTGCAGAACGGAGGAATCCCTAGAAAGTATAATCACCGAGTGTACAGCCTCAGGACAGAAAGCAGTCTGGAAACTCATCCAGAAACTCTTTGAAGCCAGAGAGGTACACCATACAAAATACCCTCCCTCGGAGACGTAATGGGTGTGCCCTAACAGACAGGAGCCCAGGCCTAGATAAAGGAAAAAGGAGATTCAAAACTATAGTGATATCAAAAACAGTTCACATGGATAGATGTGAGTGGATCATAGCCAAAGACGCAGACCCCGAAAAAATCCCCACAGATAACCCAGCCACCAACAAACTGAAAGCCGCACTATCCCGAAGACTGAAACTTGACTGTCTGGTCACCGACCATGAAAGATTTGGGAAAAAAGCGGTAAAACTGGGTACGGCAAAAAGAACATGGGTGACTTTCATGCGGGACGACATAGCACCACTCCGGGCATGGAGGACAGCAACCACGGTTTTAGTGGGTATTGGTTAAGATGAGCCTCGCACTCCATGCGTAAAGGCATTTCCGCAGGGTGGCTGTAGCGGAATCGTGACTGATACACCCATAGTCACATCCGACTACAGTGGGTCCTTTAATCATTGACCTACTATTACTCCTTAGTTATGATTACCAAATTATCCGCAGTTACACCATAGTATAAAAGGACCTAGTCGGTGTTGACTTAGGTAGCTTTGCAATATTAGGACTTACACCAGTTCTATAGTAAGGCTCTAATCCCGTGTGACGAAACTCTGCTCTATATTGGGTAGACTTCCGTTACATATTTTGAACTTCTAAAAGTCCTAAACTACTCTATAACCAACCGACTCTCGCGCCGTGGGCACACCCTGGTCTGATCAACCGGATTCGTCCTAGCCGTGAGTCTTCAGTGTCAGTATGTCTACTGATAGCAATTCTCGCAGATATAACTTCCGACACCTCCGTCCTGGTATTGCTACGCCAACTAAGGGCGCAGTACGCAGGTTTGGAGAGATACCCGAGGAGACTGGTCGAGTTGTCTCACCGGACGTCTCGGATGCGGAAAACTGGGGGAAACCCAGTCCCAAAGAAGCGACGACCAGCTCTCCGTTATCCGAACTTAAGGATGACGAGACTGATTCCCCTTCTCAAGAAAGGGAGCAACCCCACTCGGAAGGTGGAGGCCAAACAGCTACTGAGATAAGTCCAGGAGACCCGGAGGGTCAGGACAATAATGATGAGCCGGACATTCGTGATGTCAACCCTTCGGGGAAGAATGGCGCCACGGGAGATAACCGGGCCAGAGGTCAGGAAAGCGGGAATGGCCATCCGCTGACTCAGGAACAAGCCGACGCAGTAGACTTAGCTCGTCGTCAGTTAACGGCAGAACAAAGTAAACTAGTCGCCGACCGAAACAGAGCTTTGAATATCCGTCCCGGGGTGAAACAACCCCAGGAAGCGGGTCCTTTGAACAGAAAAGGCAAAGGAGTGGACCCACGAGAGTGGGGACAACTTAACACAGAAAATGAGCTAGAGTTGGATCCTGAGGTTCAGGAACACTTACTAAGAAAGTATAAGGCTCAACAGCACCAGAACGAGGATGACTCTTCGGATGTGGATACTGACTCCGAGTACGAACCAGACGAGGAGGAATCTAGTGACGATGACCTGGCAGGGAAACCTGAATCTGGGAATGAACGGAGACCCCCGCGAAGGAACCGAATAGCAGAACTCGAATCACAACTCCGATATCTGAAAAGAGAACTGAGAAAAGAGAAAGGGAAGAGAGGTAGTGGCCACCAAGGCCGCCGACCATCGGAAGCGTTGTCCAACGAATTGGGTAATCTCATTGGCAGAGTAACTACTCGCCGGCCAGAACCCAGAAAGAAGACTGATAAGTACACCTCAAAAGGAGACCCGAGCACTTACATCGGAGCAAACAGCTCACTAGGTCACGCTTTCAGAAGGATCCAAGAAGATAGGGACTTGGAATCTGAATCTGACTCATCGCAAAAGTATAGCAGTGATGAATCCGGACCGCAGTCTCCACTCCAAAATGAGCGAGCGATACGAGAAATGAATGACATGGGGGCCTGACGCCGCCACAAAGGGAGAAGAGAGGCTTATCAGACCCTCATCAAGCCTACTCCTCCTGAAAGATATAACGGAGAGCCTGACCTGGGGTTATTCCAACAGTTCATGACCCAGAGCGCTTCGTACCTAAAATTTGGCTATGTGCCTCGGGACCGCCATGTTTTGACCATTTCCAGCTTTTTAAAGGGGAGAGTGTGGACCTATTATTCTCGGGTTGCATCACGAGCGCCCGAGGAATGGTCCTTGAATCAGTTTTTTGTCGGGTTGTTTAATGAATGCTTCCCACTGGACTTTCGTAATAAGCAACGAGAAACTCTTAAGAATTATACACAAGGAAAGCTCACCATACGTGACTACTCCGCTGGATTGGAAGAATTGTTCACCGTGGTAGGCCATGTCAGTAACAGAGAGAAAGTAGTCAAGCTATTTAATGGCTTCCGAAAAGGGGTTCAGAAACGATTGTACCTTATGGGACTTAACCCTGAAACTTCTGAATGGGATGAAGTAGTGGAAAAGGCCACTTACGTGGAACGAGCAGACTCACTAGACTGGGAGGATAAAAGCGCTCGACGAGGTGATAGTTCCCATAGGAAAGTCGATGGTGCTCCTAGCGGAAAAAACGAGTATCAGCGAGGGTCGTTCATTAATCGTAAAGATAAGGGAGCGCGACAGCCCCAGAGAGGAGAAAACTCGAAATTGAACTCGTCAGGGCAGCACCAGCCAATGTCAAGGAATTCTGGGTCGTATGGTAAGGATAAGGCAGCCCGAAATCCTAATAGCAGCCATGTCCGAAACGAAGACAAAAAGCGGAAGCTCACTAAGGATGAGGAGGCCGAGTATCGGGCGGCAGATAAGTGTTTTAGCTGCGGAGGAGTAGGACATTATAGCCGCAACTGCCCCCGTGGCAAGACTGCCAAATCGTCGTCTTCCAAACCCCCAGGAATAAAGTCCTTTAGTGTCCACGTACCCACAGAGGACTCCTCATGGGGTGTTGAGTTAGTCGATACTACGGAGGGTATCCAGGTATCAATGGCATTCTTCGACCTCCTCCCTTCTGATTGGGACAATTCGGATGAAGGAAGCGAGGCTGAGACTGATGGAACAGAGGACAGCCTCCCAGAGCTACAAACTGCCTCGGAATCGGAATACAAGGAATATCCTCTAAGACGACTGGTATCGGATTCCGGGGAGGCAGAGGACGAGGTTAGTCTGACCCCCCCGAGGCAATTTGAAAATCCATACCTGTTCGAGGTACCCAATGCCGAGGAAAAGCTCTATCAGCTGTGGATAGAGGAAGCCTGTCAAGGAAAGCCATCTCAATTGGGAGAAGCGGAGGCTCGGAAGCTGGAATACATGCTGGAGTCGATGCAGCCATATCCGGGCGATCCGGCTAACGTGTTACAGTTTCGAGGACGGAGATTCTTTTCTTACGGAATTGTCATGGACAACTTATGTCTTTACAACCACGTAAGGGGAAGTGATCTGATTATATCGAAGGCGTTAGTAGCACGACGAGATTTTGAGATAGGAAAATGGTATGCTGACTGGTGTAGCCAGGAAGCCAACATCGCCAGTTCTTCCCATTCTCGGTTTGGTCAAACGCTCCAACATGATGTATGGGCATGGAACGCGAAACGAGTCTTGGAACTTGAGGCCCCATATCTGGGTAACGAGGAACCTTGGAACGGAATGGTGGGAGGGCGATTTAACATTTCACGAGGAGAAAATGGAGTATATGAGATTATCGACAATCACATTATATTTCAGATACAGATTCAAGAGGCTTACCTGAAAAACATGCACTTTGATGTTGTATCTTGGTACCGAGTAAAGCTGAGGAGAGCCTTTGATGATCTAGAGAAAGGTATCTTTGGATCGGAGGGGGATGATTTTTCCGATGGAGACCGAGATGACGATGTTGCTCCTCTGTTGGAAATAGGTGTTAGACCCTCGGAAGAGATGGACAGAGATCTTGCCGACTTAGCACGCTTGTTCCGTGGAATGGGGAGAGTTCGCTTCACCGAGACGGAGACCCAGCTTCACGTCATTGAGTTGAATGGCCAACAAGTAGAAGCAGGGACTTACTCCGCCCTGCAACGGAACACTGCCAGGCGCAAAGCAGATGCGCGGATGGTCCCAAAACCGTTAGTTATTGTGGCTAAGATAAATGACCACCCCGTACGGGCATTGGTGGACTCGGGGTCCCTGGGCAACTTCATGTCAACTACCATCGCCGCACAACTAAAGGTAGACAAACATGAGTTGCCAGAAGCATTACCAGTGCAACTGGCTGTGCAGGGGTCCCGATCGAAGGTGAACTATGGAGCGTTAGCCCGCTTTAGATACCAGAAAATTGATTGCACGCAATATTTCAATGTAATGAATGTAAACGGCTATGACCTCATATTAGGCACGCCATGGCTATATCAGCACCAGGTCACAATAGGCTTAAACCCACCCCGAGTTGTGGTGGGAAGCAACTCCCCTTGCCCAATGGAGGGGCCTGGAGTGACCCGACTGGCATCAAGGGCTGTGTTAATGGAGGAGGAAACCCTGGAAAGGATCCGGGATGAGCTGAGAGCCTACGCCAAGCCTCTCTGCCGTCCCGCTAATGACATCCCATTACCACCACTGCGAGTCATAAATCATGACATTCCGTTGATTGATAAAAGCAAGATATACCCGTGGAGACCCTCTCGATGCCCTGAGGCTCTTAAGCCTCAGTGGGATGAAAAGAGGGCCGCTTACATCAAAAGTGGCCGATGGAAAATCACCACTGGCTCAAATGCCGTGCCCATGATGTTCCTAAGGAAACCAGGGAAGCCTGGGGATCCACCGAGATTAAGGATCGTAAGTGATTTACGCATGAGGAATGCCAACACGCACAAATTGTCCTCCCCGCTTCCAGATATGGAAGGAATACTTCGACGAGCAGCTCGGGCCAGGTTTCGATCCATCATAGATGGACAAGACGCATACAAACAGATCCGGGTTAACCCTGAGCATGTTGACCGGACTACGATGACCACGCCAGACGGCAATATGGTCAGCTATGTGATACAGCAGGGCGACTGTAATGCCCCTGCGACTTACTAAGCGCTCATGAACTATCTGTTCGCGCCGTACCTGGGCAAGTTCATGGATGTTTATTTAGACGACATAGTTGTTTATTCCGACACCCTAGAGGATCACATTGCCCATGTCAAGTTAATCTTAGATATCCTCCAACGAGAGAAATTATACCTAAGTGAACGTAAGCTGCAGTTTCTGTGCAAAGAATTGAAGTTACTGGGTCGCGTGATAGATAATGAGGGAATCCGAATGGATCCCGATAAGGTGGATGCATTGGTGAAATGGAAGACCCCGACCAATCGGGACTTACTGCGTGGTTTCTTGGGTGCGGCGGGTTACCTGGCCGAGGATATAGACCGGATAAGGGTCCCAATGGGCATACTTCACAGTATAACAGGGGATACAGTCCCGTTCCGATGGGATTTTATCCATCAGAGGGCTTTTGAGGATATTAAGAGACTCGCACTCACCTGTCGCGATCATCATCGTAAGCCACTGAACTATGCAGCGGATGCACCACCCGTCAACATAGTGACGGACGGATGCATAACAGGCATCGCCGGAGTAGTCAGCCAGGGAGAGGACTGGAAGACAGCGGAGGTCGCTGCCTTTTTTTCCGCAAAATTGAACGCCGCACAGCAAAACTATCCCGTGCATGAGATAGAAATGCTGGCAGGGGTGGAGACTATGCTCCGGCACCGGGACATCCTGCAGGGCGTCAAGTTCCGTTGGTTTACGGACCATAAGGGGCTTATTCACCTGTTAAACCAGAAAAACTTATCTGGACGCCAGGCCAGGTGGCTTGAGAAAATTGCGGAATTCGATTACCTGGTGGAATATGTATCGGGTACAGAGAATATTTTATCAGACGCCCTATCCAGGCTCTACTCTAATGAGCAACCGGGGACAGTGAGAACAAGGAGCGAATATACCTATTACGACGTTATTGATAACGATGGATTAGACGCACACTTGATCTCGATGCCAGTGCTTGTGGGGGAGGAGGGCCGTAACGCCGCCCTCCCTAACGACGCCGCAGTGGGACCTGCATTGGGTAACACCCGACAAAGGGAACCGGAACCTGCTGAAACTGGACGGCCTGAGACAGCGGCTGAATTTGCAGCCAGAACAGCTTGACGTTTCGTCCTCAAAGGCCCTCGAGAACGAAAGGAGGGCGAGGATACAGATAAGCGTGCAAATGTAGCAAAAAAGCTGACAATTAAGCTGCCAGCAAGGCAAAAGAAGGGGTTACCTAAGAATGATGCTTCGACGCAATCAGAAAAGGAGAGCCCTATGAATAGCCCAGAAGCAAATGCGGAGCACGACGCTGACAATGAGCTAGCTAGAAGGTCGCAGGCCTTAGCAGAACAGATCGAGAAAATGACACCAGTATCATTAGAAGAGTTGTTAAGTGGGGGGAAGGACCCACTAGATCTAATGGCTGAGCTAAAGGGACGAGGCAAGGATGACAAGCTCTTTCGAAAAATAGTAGAGACACCCAAGGCATATAAAAACTTCGAAGTCACGGAAGAAGGGATCATATACATAAAAACAGACAGAGGAAGACTACTGTGCATTCCCGAAGTAATCGTGAGAGGGAGAAACCTCCGCGAAATCGTAATAGCGGAGGCGCACTCTCTCTTGGCACACTTAGGGGCACGGAAAACTCTTCTGTATCTACAGGATCACGTCTGGTGGAAAACCCTGGCACATGATGTATACGAGTATTGCACGACGTGTATGACATGTAAAAGGAGCAAACCCTCAAATCAGAAACCCTACGGATTACTACACCCCCTCAGAGTCCCGTCGCAACCCTGGGAAGTGATCGGGATGGATTTCGTGGGCCTGCTACTGGAATCAAAAGACAGGAATGCAAGTTACGACTCTATCGTAGTAATAATCAATTTGTTGACCGTAATAGTGCACCTTGTGGCAGCTAGAACAAACTATACCACAAGACAAGTTGCTGAATTAGTATTCGCAGAAGTCTATAGACTTCATGGCCTACCAAGAGCCATAGTAAGCGACAGAGACTCTTACTTCACAAGCATTTTCTGGACGCACTTGCACCAGCTAATAGGCACTCAGCTGCGCATGTCCTCAACATACCACCCACAATCAGATGGGGCTACGGAAAGAGCTAACCGGACTGTCGTCCAAATGATTCGTCAATGCGTAGGACCGACGCAAAAAGACTGGGTGGCCAAGTTGCCTGGAATCGAGTTCGCTATTAATTTGGCCCAATCTGAGACAACGGGATATGCACCTTTTTTCCTAAATTCAGGAAGATTGCCCAGACCGCTGGTGTGGAAATCCGCTCCACCCACAGAATATCCCAGAGTAAGGGTCTTTGCCCAAAGATTAAGGATTGCTATCATGACAGCGCATGATTGTATATTGGCGGCGAGGATCAAACAGACCCGGGATGCCAACAGGCATCGGCAACCTTGTCCGTTTGAGAAGGATGACTTAGTCTATGTATCTACGAAAAATATGACCTTCCCAAAGGGATTAGCTCGCAAACTGATTCCGAAATATGTAGGTCCATACCGCATCTTAGAAGACTTTGGGAACTTTTCGTTCCAGGTCGAATTACCAGCTTCTATGCTACAGAGAGGAATTAGAAATGTATTCCACGCCTCCTTGCTACGAATACATAACCCCAATGACGACCGACTATTTCCCGGTTGATTGGATAAGCAAATAACTGATACAGATACGGAAGAGTGGGCCACTGAGCGCATTGTGGCGCATAAGGGCACTAGGACCGTGGCCATGTTCGAAGTAATATGGACTGCTGGAGATAAAACCTGGCTAACCTATGACCAGGCTAAAGAATTGAACCTGCTGGAAGCGTACCTTGAGTTATTAGGAATAGAGGAAATAGATCAGTTAACCGACGGATCTGGGAGGCCTCCTAGCGATGACCCACAGACCTATTTGGGGTATATCAGTCCTGCTGGGATAAATACCTGTCCAGAGGTTCCTACCAAGGAGCTACCCCCTCTTTTACCCCTCGCGTCCCGCACTTTTATTACCTCTCTTCAGCTCAACGCCACTCGCTTCCCTGTGACCACAGACATGGATCACACCAGACGACGTGGACCCAAACACAATGCTGGATCGAAAAAGAAGACAGACCAGCACCCCTGTGTGGAACAGGACCCGGACACTCTTATCCTCACCTTTTGGGACCAAACCAGGCCCTCCGTGGCCTCCGTATGTTTGCACCCTTTGCAACTCTCGCTGATAATGCAATTCGATAGCCATGTTTGCTCCATCTGTGGGAATCCTACTTGCGCCAAGCCCGCTGAGTATGATGAAGTCGCGGGCTGGTTAAACTCGACTCACCCTGATGAGTGCGAGTTCCATTTAGCGACATGGAAGGCCGATGAGAACCGCTGGAGTTATAGATCTGTAGCTTTCCCACCTGGCTATTTGCCCACCACCTTTGTGGATCCTCGTCTCCGAAAATTGGTGGAGTCAGGATTTATTACCGAAAATGGTGAGGTGGACCAGCAGACTTACGAGGACACCCTTCGTGCGTGAAGAGCTCCCTCTGGACTGAAGGTCCAGAGCACCAAACACTACCATGCTCGTCAGGCAATGAAAAAGACCATTCAATTGCTGGGAGCTCTGCTATACAACCCTTCTTTACCAGTCAACTCGGGAATGTCGCGTGGACACTTCGATCGCCGAGGCGCCCACATGCAACGAGATGATTATGCCGACCGGTGCTCCGCATCGCCTGTTACGTGTACTGAGGAATCGACGTTCAATCGCACACGAGGAGTACCCATCCGTCGTGAGGATGATCAGCGTGATTATATCATCCACAATCGTACCCCTCCTTATAACTCTGAGAACCTTGAGGCTAGAATGGAGCTATTGAGGGATCTACCCAAGGCTCCCGCGGCCAACCCCCGATCCTCAGCCCCAAAGCCCCCGTCCGCGCTCTGGTTGAACCTAAAATCCCTATTAACGATAAGGAAGGCGAGGCAACTGATGTGGTAATGAAGGATGGTACTCAGATTGACCCCAAATTGGCGCACACTGAACTAACTGACTACGTCGACGAAGAAGATATTGCACTCTCTAACGAGCAACAGGGCGACGTGGATGCCGAAGGAGAGGAGGAGTAAGGGACCATGAATTACTAATTGATAAGGTTTCTCCCCTATATCATTCTCTCGCTTCTCCGTTCAACTTTCTTAGAAAAGCTTTAAACATTTTCCACTACTTAGTATAGACGTCCCCTTCTGTGGTTCATCTGGAGGGCGTATGTAGCGGAATTGTGACTGATACACCCATAGTCACATCCGACTACAGTGGGTCCTTTAATCATTGACCTACTATTACTCCTTAGTTATGATTACCAAATTATCCGCAGTTACACCATAGTATAAAAGGACCTAGTCGGTGTTGACTTAGGTAGCTTTGCAATATTAGGACTTACACCAGTTCTATAGTAAGGCTCTAATCCCATGTGACGAAACTCTGCTCTATATTGGGTAGACTTCCGTTACAGTGGCACATGACCCTGAAGAGTGACATAAAGATCCCATTTCACTAATGTCCAGGTACATAAAGGCTGACTTGGCTCACTGTCTATGACCACAGAAGACACCACCAAATATATATATATATTGTAACTGAACTTGAAATGGTATTTCAATAATACTTGCAATAAAATTTGAATAGAAATAAAGAAAAAAATTATGATGTTTATCGATTTCTACACAATGTCTTTTTTTTTTTTTTCATGATACCGCTACTGGATGCAGACAGTTCGCATGATGCCAACCTCTGCAAATATGGGTATGTGAGAAACTCACTATGTATGGTTAGTCTAGTATAAGTCAGGAGCCACGCTGGAGGAAATGCCTTTACGCACTGAGTGTGGGGCTCAGACAATTTAGCCAATACCCACTAAAACCTTGGTAGCAACTCTCCATGACTTCTTGGGGTCCATTCCCTTGGGTAGGAAGTATTTCCATGTTTTTCCAACTAGCCTGGGCTCCAGGGCCTTCCTACCAAAATGATGTGTGTCAGTTGCCAGACAGTCTAGTTTAATTCTACACGCTACTGCAGCTTTGATTTTACTTTTAATTTCTGTACTTGATGGGGCTTTCTCCAGGTCTGACTCGTTTTTTATATGCCATTCACACCTGGCTTTCCATATTACATGTGTGGTCTTTGAGACCATTATCATTGAGAACCTTTTTGCACTCAATGAGTCCCTTCCAGACTGACCTTTTTTCTTAATGATTGCATATCCTAGCTGCTCTCCAATAGATGAGTGTTTGAAGAGGAGCCCTCTCCTCTCATGTAGTTGTTTAGCCAATTCCCAGGCTTCTTTCTGCCCCGAGTATGGGCACTCAGATAGTATATGGCTCATAGATTCTTCTACCTTACATTGGGGGCAGTTAGCCCTCATTTCATAACTTGGTATATTTTGCCAGTAGCCCCCTACTTTAAAGATGTTATGCATTGTCTTCCACACAAAATTTCTGAATTCTCTTGACAGGGACTTGTCTTTAAGTGATAACCAGATGTGTTTGTCACTCAGAGCTTCACCGTTGTGAACATGTATTGCCCAGCACGTCATGTCTAGGTGTATGAATGTTCCTCTCCTATAGGGCATGACCTTTTGCTCAATTATCCTCCTGTATGTTAGAGACTGAGTAATTGTCATTAGTTTTGCTTCTTGTAAATCATATGCTGGGAGGATTAAGAGGTCCATGATGTCTGGTATATCTTTTTTGGCTCCCTCATTGGCCAACTTGTCTGCTTTCTTGTTTCCCTATATACTGGCATGGCCCTTTACTTTCTCTAAAATTGTTATTTCTCTGTGTTGCCTCAGGCACACCACCAGGGCTTTTAGGATAGACTTGTTTGCAGCTCCGATCCAGCCTTCATCTTCTCTCTTGCCAAGATGCTTAGTAATATTATCTATTATCAGTTGGAAGTCACTCTTTATGAGGATTGCTTGCTCATCCAGGACTTTCCTTATAGCAGCTAGGATAGTGACAGCCTCCTCAACATCATTTGTCTGGGGGAGATCTACTGGCAGCTTAATTGCCATGTTTCTTGCATCCCCTTGGCTGAACCACATCCTGGCCCCTGCTTTCACATCAACAGATCCATTCTTTTAGCAGGATCTATCCATATAAACAACTTTTATGTTGGGAGAGGAGGTCGCTGTTCATGTGTAGTCTGCATTGTTAGTATTGCAGTTTTCTGTATCCTCTGTAAATATCCTGAAGCCCTCCTCTAGGCATTCAGAAACTTTAATCCTTGGATCAAAGGCAATCCTGCCATTTTCTGCACTCAAGTTTCTTTCTTCCTTAGTGGGGGCCCTGTTGCTTGCATTTGTGGTGGGGTTCCATCTTCTTTTGAGTTTACTCATGATGTTTCTCACATACTCCCTGCACTTATTGTTGAAGACAAGCAAAGCACAGGGGACAGAAACTGTCACTAAAGCTGAAGTCCGAAGTTAGAAAGAGTGTATTGATCAAAGTAAAGTACTACTAACCTGAAGTTCAAAATCAGAAAGAGTGAGGACTTCAGGTAATCTATCTACAGTTTATATACTGTTAGAAAACTATATACATGTGAATAAAGAATAATCACATGGAGAATACATGTGATAGAATGAACTTGGAGTAGAATGATACTAGATCAGGGGGGACTGTTGAAATTGCCCTGTTACATGCATTTCACTATCCATTATGATCATCATTCTACTTCAAGTTCATTCTATCACATGTATCCACATGTGATTATTCTTTATTCACATGTACATAGTTTTCCAGCAGTATATAAACTGTAGATAGTTCACCTGAAGTCCTCATTTTTTCTGACTTTGGACTTCAGGTTAGTAGCACTTTACTTTGCTCAATATATTCTTTCTGACTTTGGACTTCAGCTTTAGTGACAGTTTCTGTCTACTGTGCTTTGCCTATCTTCAATATAGAGGAGGTGTCACTGCTGGCAGTGGAAGCTGTTTCCTTTGGAAAAATTAAAAAAGAAACATGTTATGCAACTTCCATGACATGTTTCCTTGAGAAATACATAACCATTTTCTCAGTGTAAAAGTTAAGAAAAACTTCACCTATTTTCTGACTGTTTTCTGTCATAAAATCACATCTTTTTACCATTTTTTTCCAGTGTAAACACACTGGAAATGTTTATAATTGTTTTTTCTATGTTGTCCAAAGGTATAGAAATCATATTTCTTATAGAACTAGGCTTGGAAAAATTTAATCTCTTTCTTTGAATTTTTCTGTTGGATACTTTTATTCTTTTTCTTAGTGAAATACAACAAGAAAGTTATAACATATATCTAATGGCAATATGTGAGAAAGGAATTGACTCAATCAGGGAGCCTCTGAGGGAGTTGATTTGAGAGTCACCAGTGACTCAATGGCAACACAAGTAAAGAGATGATGTATTTCTTTCTCACATATTGCCCTAAGAAAAAGAATAAAAGTATCTAAGAGAAAAATTCAAAGAAAGAGATTAAATTTTTTTAAGCCTAGTTCTATGAGAAATATGTTTTTTATATCTTTGGGCAACATAGAAAGAACAATTATAAACATTTTCAGTATGTTTACACTGTAAGGGCGACCTCTAGAGGCTGTGGCTCAGTCACACAGCTGGCAGAGGGAGATCCAAAGTGTATTAGAATATATACTGACAATATCAAGGTAGCTACTCACCTGGCAGAGGGAGATTCAAAGAGAACAAGTCTGAGGATTCCCTATGCCAGGTTGGACGCTTCTGGGGCCTCTGAAGCATGGGAAACAACTGTGCAGTACAACAAAACCTTAAAAACTCAAAAATTAACTAACCAAACAAGTGTGCAAACAAGGGAGGAAAACTCCAGAAAGGCAAACTCCGGCTTATCTAAGCAGCCTGGAGCGGTGCTGAAGGGCCCACACTTGTCTGAGTGATAGCTAAAGAATCAGAGCACCTCAAAGGTTGAGAATAGTACTAACAGATAGTGTTGAAAAAGTAGTAACAGCAAATGAGAGAATGATAGAAGAAATAAGGAAGTGAATGAAAGGAGAGTGAAGAAATAAAGAGTGAAAGAAGAAAGGAATGAGGAGTCCCCTGACATCACCCCTCCTCTAGAGTGCGGCATCTCAACGTGCTGGATAGAAGTAGTTCTGGATGGCCTGGTCAACTTTGGAAAGAGAATAGAGGCCTCTGATTGCCTGAGGAGCATTGGGATGCTGTTGATAGAATTCCTGGACCAAGGCAGGGGCATGGACATTCTCTTGTGGCTCCCAGGAAACGTCCTCGATTCCATAGCCCTTCCACTTGACCTTGAACTGAAGCTTATTCCTAAAGAGTCAGCTATCTAGGATCCGCTCCACTCCGTACTCTTCTTGGTTGTTTACCAGAACTGGTGGTGGAGGTGGCTGTGGACGTCGACCTGGGATTGGATCCTCTGGGGCTGGAGAAAGCTTCACCACATTGAAAACTGGATAGAGTCGACTCATTCCACTAGGCAGCTTGAGTCGATAGGCAAGTGGGCCTACCTGTCTTACTATAAGAAAGGGTCCTAGACGACGGTGAGAGAGCTTCTGAGAAGGTCGGGTAGTGGCAATGTCAAAGGCATCCAGGTAGACTCGATCTCCAGGCTTGTACTTGGGGGCTGGAGTTCGTCCACGATCGTAGTAGCGGGCCATGTCATCCTTTGCCTTAGCTAAAGCTGCCTTGGCTTCCTCCTGGGCTGCCTTCATCTGATCTATGAACTCATTGACAGCTTTATTCTCTGAAGGTCGTCCACGAAGCTCAAATCCCATCCGAGGATGTTGACCAGTGTCTAGAAGGAAAGGAGACATCTGGGTGGCAGCATGTACACGGTTGTTGTACTGGAATTCTGCCTCTGGTAATAGATCGTCCCAGTCATTCTGTCGTTCACTGCAGAAGAGCCGGAGATACTGTTCTAGCTCCTTGTTGACACGCTCAGTCTGGCCATCAGACTGGGGGTGGTAGGCTGTGGAAGTATGGAGTTTGACATGAAGGAGGCGATACAGTTCTCTAGTAAACTCCGCCACAAACTGAGGTCCGCGGTCTGAGACATAAGCATCTGACAACCCATGGAGCTTCCAGACATGCTTCCGGTACAGATTGGCTGCGCCCATAGCTGAGCAAGTAGTGTGTGTTGGAATAAAATGAGCACGCTTGCCACAGAGATCCACTACCACCATGATCGCATCATATCCATGAGAATCAGGTAACTCAACAATGAAGTCTATCGAGGCCACACTCCAACGCTCAGCTGGGATAGGCAATGGATGAAGCTGTCCCATAGGAGGCTGACGACGAGGCTTAGTCCGAAGGCAAAGATCACAGGTGAAGGTGTAAGAGCTAATATACCATGACATTTGAGGCCACCAGTAATTCCGCGAGACCAGCTCCAGTGTCTTCCATCTGCCAGGATGTCCTGCAACTCGAGAGTCATGATGCTGCTCCACAATCCGCCTCCAGAGGTCTGGCAGGTTGGGAACATAAATGCATCCCTGAAAGGTGAGAAGACCATTCTCCAGAGACCACTCGTCGGTGCGGACAGACTTCACTCCAGTTTTCTCTTGAGCATGCAAGGCCATGGCAGCTTTAGCTACCAGATCTTCTTGAGCGCCCTCCTGGTTACCTCGTCGGATGTCTCAAAGGATGCTCACTTCTTCTCCCTGGCCAACCACACCTTCTAGAGCACGGATAGCAAATAGTTTTCTGGCTTCAGAAGTACAATATTGTCATTGTCACTAGCTCTTGAACCATGGTCTGCTCGCCTAGAAAGCGCATCTGGCTTACCCATGCTCTGTCCTGGTTTGTGATGCAGAGAGAAGTCAAAGTTGGCCAGATACAAGGACCATCGAGCCTGTCGGCGGTTAAGTTTCTTGGCCGTCCGAAAGTACTGTAAGTTCTTGTGATCAGTCCACACCTCAAATTTATGCCTGGCACCTTCAAAGAAATGTCGCCACTCCTCAAATGACCGAATGATAGCTAGCATTTCCTTGTCATGGATCTCATAATTTTGCTCCACAGCATTGAGACTCTTGGAGTAGAAAGCCACAGGATGCCACTTACCATCCTCCCTTGACTGTTGAGAGAGAACGGCCCCAGTAGCAAAATCCGAGCTATCAGCTTTGACACGGAAGGGAGAGTCATCATCTAGGAATATAAGGACAGGCTTTGAAGTGACTGCCTGTTTGAGGGCATCAAAGGCTGTCTGCTGTGCTGCATCCCAGTACCAAGGAGTGTCCTTAGTGGTGAGATCGAAGAGGGGCTGGGCATGGTGTGAGAAATCCTGAATAAACCTCCGGTAGAAGTTGGTAAAACCCAGGAAGGCCTGAACCTCCTTCTTGTTCTTAGGCTCTGGCCACTCCGCTACACCAGCCACCTTGACTGGGTCCATCTCAGCCATTCCATGAGAGATGATCAGTCCAAGATATTCAACCTTAGTCTGCTCAAACTCGCACTTCTCTGGCTTAAGATAGAGCTGGTGCTGGCGAAGACGTTCCAGTACGATGTGTGTAATCCGATGATGCTCCTCTAGAGTCTTGGTATAGATGAGAATATCGTCAAGGTATACGCACACA
>QGOA01000009.1:0-52306 GCA_003313075.1 Termitomyces sp. MG16
CTAGAAACTTTCCTGTGCCTCACATTCTCAAGTGACTCAGCTGTCTGGGGAAAAGTTCAAGGTCATGGGTACTGTAAAGTGGAGGATTTTTATCCAATTTCAGATATGCGATGGAATCTTGCATCTACCAGCAGAATCCACTATTACTGGCACATCAATGCCAATGGTTTTGCTACCTTTGTCTTCATCAAGACTGGCACGAAGTTGTGTTTTGTGGTGTCATCCAAATTTGGAAATTACAATGACTTCGGAGCCTGGGATCTTTATATTAACAATTTTTACACCAGAAAGCCAAATGATGAAAAGTGGGACGTCGAGCTACTTGTTCTGCAGCCGGGTTCTGTGCTGTTTGTCCACTGGTTATTTCTTTTCCTTATATTATTTACTGATAATATATTATTACAGCATTATGCGCCCATGTCTACCTCATGCCGTAATTACTCCCATACCAACAATATGCCGCAGGGGTCATTTCTACAACACATTGACTCTCGCTGCCTCAATAATCGGCTTATAGCACCATTACATTGCTTCCACATCAATATCCAACACCAACCATGCCTCTGCCTCATACACAGTGCTAATGTGCCTCCTCACCTATTTTGTACTTGTTCTCGTTGACTCTGTGACCAAACACGGTACATGTAGTCATCATCACATCTGTTTATACTGTTTACGTATGTGCAGATTACGACCATGGTCGGACACAAACTCTCATGGGACGGTGTGCTGATCCTTCTTTGTCTATGCAACTATTTTGAATTGCATGATGCACTTGTGTCTATGAACTATGCTTGGAGCGGTGACCTTCAATCCTTTGAGGTGTCCATCAAAAACTGGGTCCGTGCATGAAGGCTTATGTATTGGTTCTTCTCCAATCACAAACTTGAAAGTGAGTCTGATGGCAGTGTCATAATGGGTCTGCCTGCACTTGAATACATATTGTCTCGGTTCCTGGCTACACATGTGTGTGTACTTATGCATTACAAAAAGCTCACATGGCTGAATAATTTATGTGGGTCCGATACAGACACCTCACTGTCAACAACTTGTATCAACATTCAATCCATCCTTCATGATGGACCTGCCTGGAAGGCATACACCCTCGTCTGTCCATGTCTTGGTGCTTCTGATGTCAATCCTGCCAAATTAACGTTTGCCTGGAGGGGAAGCCGATACATTGTTCACAGAGTTCCTACAGTTGACTTTTGTGAGTGTTTTCTGCATCTAAATCCTGATTCTCATCCTTCCTCAGCTTATCCATACATCGATGGTTATGTTTGGCAAGACTTCACAATTGCATGCCAACTCGGCATCATGCTCACAAACTTCAATTCCTGATGCAACGAGGACACTGACTTGTCTTGCTGGGTTGAATTTTCTGTTGATGAATTGAAATCTTACAATGCCTGCCTCAAGTTCGGTTATATCAATGACACCCCCCCCAAATCTTCTGTACTTGCTCCTACAAACACGCCCTCCCATAGTCCTAGCCAAAGTGATACTTTGAGTAGCTCAAGCAGTGACAACAAATCATCAGACAGGCCCGGTGAGTTGCTCTGTATAGATCTCAATATTGTACTCATTCATGTAATCTAGCTGCTAAGTGAATCCAGCGGTCTTAGCATTTTTTTTTTATATTGTAGTTTATTTCGCTGTGCTGTTGTTTATTTTATTTTCTTTTCTTTTGTAAACTTAATATTGTGTAGACCATCAAACAAGATGGTATATCCAGTGTCTCCATTGCTTGAAAAGATTAAGATTGTTAAGTTGTTTACCATGCAGTAGTCTATAAAACTGCTCGAGCCAGTGTTTGTATTTATATTAAGCTAGAGTACCCTGCTGCTGTAAGCTATCGCTCCAGCCATAGTTTATGTAAGCTGTTGCCACAGCAATATTTTATGTAAGCAGTTGCTCCAGCAATAGTTTATATAATCTGCCACTCCGTTATATAAAAACGCTCAAGCCAGTGTTTGTATTTATGTCAAGCTATAGTATCTTGCTGCTGTAAGCTATTGCTCTAGCCATGGTTTACATAAGCTGTTGCCACAGTAACGTTTTATGTAAGCAGTTGCTCCAGCAATGATTTATATAATCTGCCACTCTGTCATGTTTTATGCAATCTCCAGCGATGATTTATGTAATATGCCAGTCCATTGACGTGATCACTCTATTCTGATGTATACAGCCAATGTGGCTGTCCTAGAATTGCACTTTAACATATTGATCAAGCTTGTAGATTCACCTTCCTTTATCATTTTATATCCAGTTGTCAATCCGTCATGATACCAAGATTCGTTGGATGCAGATACGTAGCGGCTTGAAAAATGAGAGTTGCCAAAATATATAACTCCTTTTAGTGCATACTTACTCACACTTGCAGAATCAACCATTGTGATTTCAAGCCTCTTATCCACATCAACTGATACGCTTGATATATTGAAATAGACAATTGGAGAGGCCATCAAAAACTGAGAAACCTTGATTAGTTGTCTCACACATGAATCACACCTTGTGCTTGTATAGCATCAAAAATCATCAACATGCTCACGAATGGATGGTCTTCCTGGTGTCAGTATGATCATTACTGATTTTGATTTAACTCTCTGACAGGCCATGGCATGGTGAGCTGGACAGATCATAAATAAATCAAGCACATCTGATGTGTTGACAGACAGTTCGTTAATCAACGAGTGTACAGATGTGTATTCACCAAATGGGAACTCCATGTGATTCCTCTGAGACAGCTTGGTCTGAAGCCATTCCCTGGTCTCCTTGAGAGCCTCATGATCTCCCGGCATAATACTATGGAAATCTTTTACTAGATGTTTGTTTAGACATGGGCTCAATGCACTCAGCTTTTGAGACCATTCTAGAGGGTCTTCTTGTCATAAGTTGTATATAATAGACAATACAGAATTGTATGCACAACTGTTCAGCTTCCATGAACAGGCAAAGGGGGGACAAGTACCTTGCAAAATAGACAGACTATCTGCGTGACTCAACCATCAGCGTTTGCTTGGACCATGCTCAATATCTTCCTGTATCTTCCATTTTCCTGTGGTATATGGATCCTTATATACCTTGGCCCCTCTGGCAGGAATGAAAGTGTTTTTGGGCAATGGTCTTTCTTGCATTGGCATCTCTCTTGATATTATATACCAATTTATGTCTATGTACTCTAAATCATCAAATTGATCATTTTTACTGCATCTCAGAGACAGATGCAAATGAGAAGGAAAGTAGGTATTGCTTTTGCATTGTCTAAATGATGCTATCAAATCAGACCATCTTGGAGCATCATGGAAACCCTTTGGCAGCTTCCCTACATACCTCAGCCTTGTTATCTCATCCAGCAACTCCAAATCCCGGAATTCCTGGCATAGTGCACCAGTTGCTTTTTCTTGAATGATGGTTCTGTCAAATCCATGTATTATAATAGTACCAGCTGCAGTAGCGCTTTGGGACAGTGCTGTATAGTAAGCCTGATAGGATTGACATTTGAACAAGTCAACAGGATTGAAAGGCCTAGTCTTCCCTTGACTAGCGTAATCGGTTATAGCATAGTTGATGAGTATTTCGACTTGTGATTGCAAAATTGTAATCTTTTGGTCATTAGGTAGACTGCATTCAGTTGAAACTGTGCTTCTAGTTATTGGTACTACGTCTTCAGAAAGACCTTCTATCTGTACATGGTGTGGTGGATTCCTCCGTCAAACTAAAACAGTGTGTCTATCATACATTGATCAACAGAACCCGTACACGACTTCCATCCATATACGTAACCTTCTTGACTATTTGTAATACAGAGCTCTGTGGCAATGTTAGTCTTAATGATAATAGGTAAGCCAACACATAGCGACAGTTTGCCTGCAACTTGACCAGATGTGGATGAAGGAGGCTGCTCCCATAAAATATTCTGAATAGAGGAGTGTAGAGGAACTCTGTTTCTACCTGATGCTCCTCGACCTTTACCTTTGCATGTGCTCTCATCACCCTTGTCAAGTACAGTATCTTTGCTAAAGAAATCTGTCAGCTCGAGTCCACTCTCCAGGGCAAATCTACTACTTCCAACCACATTGACAGCATCTTTATCTATGTTGTGTGCTGTTATAATAGACACATTACGGAAGTCATCATTGAGAAGCAAGGAGTCTGAAAGATTGGAGACTCACTGAGACTCCAGAAACTGGATATCGTCTTTGGTGCATGCTTGATACCTCATATTAGCAAGGGCCATTCTAAAGGATTTGTTGTCTGGACTTTGCATTGTCTGTCTCATATTCTGTCTCAATATGACTACTGTAGTAACCTGGTGCCAAACTGCTTTACTCAATGCAGCCTTTTGTTCATTCAGATCTATAGATCACATACCCACACTGCAACTGTACAGCACTGCATTTTCATGGCCAGTTACTGGCAGCAGCTGGGCAAAATTGCCAGCAAACACCATGTTCATACTGCTGAAAGGGAGGTGCGACAGATCTGTAATCTGAGTAAGGCATGCTGATATCTTGTACATATCCCTGCAAGACAACATGGATACTTCGTCGAAAAATACATATTGCACCCCAATAAGGTGTGACTTTACTTCAGCCAGTTGCGCTGGAGAGTCATGTACCATATCATTAATTCCAAACAGATAATGGTAAGTCGATCCACCTAACAATGATGCTGCAGTGCCGGTAGGAGCAACCACTGCAAACCTATGAGATTCTCCACAGGCTGCAAAGTATTGGGACAGCACCTTAAGCACCTGCATTTTCCTGGTGCCCCCCATACCCCCCATATACATTCTCAACTATTTGGGGTTAGAAGTGGCAGCGTGGTTAGCCACTATTCTAAATGCTCTGGTTTGTTCCTCATTGAGATTGAAACTGGTAGTAATTTCAGATATAGTGGGTTCCCATTTGATATTTAAATGTTTTTTCTCTAGGAAACTATGATCACATACTTCCACAATGCCCGGCTTGTTTTGTTCATCTGATCTTCCAACACGCTGTTCATGAACAGACAACATGTCTTTTTGCCTATCTTTTAGTATGAATGCACGAGTTTCACTGATCTTATGTCTCCAGTAAGTACTGGGCATGTCTGACACCAAAGGTGAATGCTTTGTTGTGTCAGGGGAGGTTTGGCCCATTACAGGCTTATCTCAATTCAGGCTCGTCATGGTGGAAGTCATAATAGCCATGTCTTTCTGACATTTTAATTTGGTTCTGCCAAGCTCATTACTACAATCAAGGTCTATTCTGTAGTCCTCAGATTGTCCGTTATCTTCGTCATCCATATAATCCTTTTGTTCAATATCTCTGACATTGAAAACTGAATTGTCCATTCCTGGGAATGCCATACTGTCTTGCTTCAGTTGTGCATAGAAGTCGTCATGGGCATCCATACACTCATACTTAATATTCATATTAGCCATAAGACACAATTGCCTTTCAGTAAAATGGTGGTTGTTGAATGCTGTGCTCCATAAATCACACTTGTTTTTTAAATCAGCATCTGAATGCCAAGGCTTGAATAAGGTAAGCATTGTGACACAGTATTCGTCTCTATCCCTTTTATCATGTCTTGGAAGAGTAGGACATATGAAATTGGGCACACACTTCTGCCCTGGCAGATACACAAGAGTAGCATGAGAGTCTGACAAGAGATGATCATCTGTAAAGTTGACAGTCAGTGTGTTGGCCGATTTAGACTTGGAACTTTTGTTCCCTCTACGAGTTGATTTTACTTGTTTGCATCTAGAAGCCCATTTGTACAATATCATGTTGTGCAATTCTATGCCACGGTATATGTAGTCAAACACACACCACTCAGCCTTTCTTTCTGATGATCGCTATTTTGTCAGATCTGTATGAACTGTCAGTTGGCTGATCTTCAGGCCAAGCACATTTGATCTTGCAAACAAAGCTGGGCCAATAAAGATTGGTGAATTTATGGTCGGTGTAATGATTGGGGTTACCAAGAAGATATATACATATCATTAGAGAACCTATTTCTGACTTTGCACTCATTACATTGGCCATTTTTGTCATGAGAGACCTTGCTTTTTCTTGCTGTGGGAGAGGTCCGTTAACAATATCTTGGTATTTTGTGAGCACTGTGCCAACAGCCTCAAATGCTGTGTACGTTTTAAGCGATGATTTAGTTATATATTTGGTGACATATAAAAGGACACCCCTGACCACTATTCCCAAATGAAGACTAGTTACATCAGTGTTGCATCTAAACAAATAACTCAGAGATGCGGTGAATGTGTTCAGCCATGGTTCTACTTTACACATATTGAGCGCACCTGTTAGAGGGTCGACTTCAGTCTGTTGGAAGAGTTCTTTGGAAAACTGAGCCTTACATCTGCCCCATTTGTTGTCTAAACACCCTTTATTCTCTTTGCCTAATTTTTTACTCCTGTCCTTCTTATATGATATATGGCAGGTATGCACATTTGACCTAAATACAATGTCATCTACAGTGTTACGGAACTGAGTCCACCAATTAGATGTCTCCTTGCATCTGATATACTCCTGAGGCGGTGCCTGAGGGTCAGATTGACCAGCATTGGGTATATTGTTCATAGAAGCATCACAGGCTATTGGTACTGGGAGTCTGTTGATTGATGTTTCTTGTTTACTCTGATACAAATGATTGGGAGGAGGGGGCTGGGGCATCGTCCATGTGGGATCAATATATTTTGGCATCTTCTTGGATTTTTCAATGTTATCTATTACTTGGTCCATCGTCCCTGTAAGGAAGTCGCTGGTGAAGGCAGATTCCAGATATTCCACTAGGGCCCTCTGAAAGTTAGATGAGGGGTCCATGATTTTCCGACAAGCTTCCTCAGATGATAGACTTCTATAAAGCCAAAGAAGCATATGCAGATGCAAGGTAAGTCTACCTTGCTGCTTGGCTGTCTTGTAGTATGCAGACATGTGACCATACAAGCCTTTGTGTTCAGTATCAACACCCAATATGTGCTTTATGAAAGCAGACACCATAAAATGAAAAAATCTGGCCCCTGTAACAGGATTACGTGCAATAAATTGATATGCAGTGTCAGAAGGTAACAATATATCAGGTTCAAACTTTATATTATTACCAGCATAGTACAGACATATAGGGTGTCTGATATCCACAGGCAACAACATTATAAACCAAGAAGGTGTGCCTTTGTCAATCACTAATGACCATATCTCATTCCTCATATGTTTTTTTGTTATTGGAGATCTGTCAATCTGGCCCAACACAGCATCAATGTCTTCAATAACTTTGAAACATTTCTGTTCCTCCTGGTTTGTGGGCTTGATAATCTCACCTTTGGCTATACAATCAGCCATACTTCTGAGTAATTCCACGTCGAGACTTGCTATGTGTTCAGCAATATGAGCAAAGTCGTTTCTTTCAATCATCAGAAAGCCCCCTGTAGTTGCAGCTCTGATCTGCTCATGACTGAATGCTGCAAAGGGAAAGCCAGTATCTCTCTGAAACCGCTTATTGTGATACATGATCAGATTGCCCTTGTGAACCTTAACAGAGACACAGCCTTTTACACAGCCTGGAGCCCCAAAGCCAGGGAAACATTTGGGGGATAAACAGTTGCATCCTTCATCCAATTAACCAGATGGGATGAATGTCCAACTAGCAGTGCTTTGCCATTGGAGTGCCAGTGCTTCAAAGCAATGCCTTTAAGCTCATTTTTTGTTTTTGCTGATAGGCTCTTACTTGTCAGTCCATGCACGATAAAAGGACAATCACTGGCTGATACCCCATTGTCTCCATCAACTTTGTAAACAGCAGGGTCAACTGTTCTGTTTTCCTCTAGAGACTCTTTGTAAACGACCTTTACAGGTGGTGTATCTTCTGGATAGTTGTCAAGATTGCTATCACATATTTCAATGTCTGTATAAGCAGAGTGATTAAGCTTGAGCCATTCCAATGCCTGCTTCACAGCATTTTGGCAGACAAGCAAAGGCAATTGTTTGAGATCTTCCCCAGTAGGCTGACAAGGCCCTGTAAATAGAATAGCTAAAACATCATCCATATCAGCCCTTGGAGGAGGCAGCACATGGTAAACCTTTTCAACGGGAGATTCAAAAGTGATCAAATGTGCATTCATTTTGCTGAGACCTGAGGACGACATGTGTGTGAAACAGAGAGACCTGCGTACTTTGGCAACAAGGAGCTGTTCAACCCAATTTAAATAGGATAAAACAACTGGAACAGCACCAATCCAAAAACCATTTGCAAGTGCATACTTAGGAACTTTGCCCTTCAACAATGAGATCCTGCACTCTGAACAGACAGAATTGCATCTATGATCCAACACCAGCCCTCTTATTTCTCTCACAGATTCCGTTCCTGAACACCTCTCCACTCTGGTAACTCCTTTGGCAAATAACACACTGAGAAACCCTTTCATACTTTTTAGAGTATGCATATCCTTAACTGGGCGCAGCAAACCACAAACAGCGCAACCACTTTCTTCTAATTGTGCTGGACCTGTTTCATTGCAAAAGTCACGTATGATTTGAGTAGTTAGGCTTGGTGTAAGAGGTGCAGGAGGAAATTTGGGCTTGTCAGGGGCCCAAACATCTGCCTCAAGAACAACTTCATGCTTTTGATTACACACTACAGAGTGTCTCAGCATGTTTCTTGCTTGTGAACTGAGATCAGCCATCAATACAGTAGACCAACTAACACATTTTGAGCAACTGTGAGAATTAAACAAATCACTTGGATGTGACACTCTAAAACGCTTAGGCAGCACAATCCCATGTATACATGCTACGGATCGTAGCTGCTTCAATGTGAGATGTTGTGAAAGAGTAAACAAAGGCAGCCTAGCATGCACATATCCTGCAGTAATCAGGTACAACAGCAAACCTACATCATCTGCATGATTGATGAATTTGAATACGTATCACGGGTTGTGTTTGCCCTGACTTGCGTCGATGTATGTATCTACTTGTGCAAAGGAGAACACATAGGTTTTACCACTGCCTATAGGTCGTATGAGGACATGTTTAGGTTTATAAAGCGATCTTTGATGTCCAAGGTGTCATGACCCCTCCCCTCCAGATCCACCCCAGGACACCCCCGGAACCCCATCCAGGACCCTTCCTCCAACCCCACAGAACATGCCCCACCACCACGACTACCGACACTGCCATCACACGCATCAAGGACCGCCATCACCCGGCACCCCTGGCAACCCCGCATCATGGACCCAGGATCAGCCGCCAGCAAACCCCGATCAATGACAGGATCACGCCAACTGCTTCCACGCCAACACGCATCACGCATCATGGCTCTCTCTGCACCAATTGATCGCGCGTCCCACATGCACAATCCCGGTATACAGTCTTCCTCCCGCTACTCAATGTCCCCCCGGAACTTATCCCAGACATCCCGGAACCCCAGAGATCTGGACCTGGCCCCATAGTACTTATAGTGTAGCTCTCCGATTGTAGTTGCTAGTCTTGATATTAACTTGAATTGTTGTGTGCTCTCTGCTTGATTGGTATGCACTGACTGGCACACTTTGACTGGCATGCTTGAACAACTGCATGCTCTAAGTTTGGTACGCACTTTGCGACTTACAATTTGTTAACCCGGTCTCGTCTTAGAACCCCCAGTTCCCGACTCGACCACCTCCCAACCCCCAGCCTCTAAAACCCAAAACCCCCGGACCAAGTTTCCTTCCCTGGGATCACCCCTTGTCCATGTCTTGAACCCCAGAGTCTTAGTCCTGGAGTTTCAGACACTCGAGTATCTGTAGATCAAGTCTGCCTTGTAAGGGCATTGCTTCCTGGAAAGCCCCCAACTCAGAGGAACCTGACACAAAGGACTTGCGCACAGACAATCGACCACTCCTACGGGAAGCTCTAGATGCAGATAGATGCAAATACCCTAATATTCTAAGCCCAGGTACCACAAACGATTTTACTGCAGAAAGGGTTGAGCCAATAACGATGTGTTAGTCCAGACAAGGCCACGTATCAGGCAAACAGTATCCACGCAGTAAGGTTTTGACAGCAAACGTAACATTACATACATTGTTCCTCATCATGTGGTTACACAATATAGGACCTAGGTGGCATCGGCACAGACACACTAGAAAATCGTGACAGGACATGAGGGATTGCATCACAAAAAGTCACATTATCCTGCATTGTTTGAACATCGGTGGAACAGTCGAAAATCTACAATAATATAACCAGGGCATATAGAACCGACAAAAAACATAGTATCGATTAGGTATGTTGACTCTAAAAAAGGAAAATACCCAATGTGTGTGTGTTCTGTTGCCCATGGAGTCTTGAATTGCAAGGTATGTGCACTGATTTGTGCATATATCAAACCATATAGTAGTATGCCATTCTGTATAGGTACGATAGCATCGTTCAGTATCACAGATCAAGCATCGCTCAGTATCATAGATCGAGCATTGCTCAGCATTCAACAGAACACATAGGTATTGAGAGTGCGTGGGTTGAATTACTGTAGGCTCCCTATCAACCATATATGAGAGATGTTGCACCAAATTAGATAAGTGCATACCTTGTAAACAATGTATATTTAAAAACAATGAGCAATATATGGACTGATAGCCAGGCACTATACACAGACTGTCTCATCATTGAAATCAATTCATGAGTACAAAACAGGTTACATATGAAGCAACCATCACTATAGTTACCTGATCTAACATTACATCATATCTCAAAACCATCAACAGAGCGATAGCTTACATAAACTATGTCCAGAGCAACAGCTTACATAAACCACCGATAGAGCAACAGCTTATATAAACCATTGCTGGAGTGATAGCTTACATAAACCACTGCTAGAGCAACAGCTCACCTAAACCACTGCTAGAGCAACAGCTTACATAAACAAGCATTAACACAGTAAATACCACCAAAGGTAACACAATGAAAGATTCAAAGCACGTTGGAAGTACAATTAGATCCAGTGGGGTAACAAACCATTTATACATAGATTTGCCAAAAAAAAGAAAATTCACTCAGCGAACAAACAGTCAAACAGACAATGGCTCAATAAAAAGTCTATATCGAGACTATCAAAACAACGCAATACAAAAATGACTGCTGAAAGTAACAAGTAAACATCCAATGGCTAGATGGCTAAGGTCACAACTAAGGTCACAATATGCCTGTCTGCACTATGCCTCCCATGCAGAAGGTCGCTGAATGCCATTTTTTATTATTATTATTATTTTTTTTTGGCAGTCGACCAACAAGGACAAAAAAGGAGTGGTGAAAGCAGGAACTACTTATGCCCCTTGGACTTGGCCTTCCCCTTAGTGGCACCAGTGCAGTCCACCACAGGAGCAGGTTCAACAAGACGCATCATGTAAGTAGGATCATGCAACACAATGACAAACAGCAAGTTCAAAGTGAGATACCTGAAAAACATGAGAACATATTCAAACACAACAAACACCAATGCACTTGTGACCACTGGACTCATACCAGTTGGCACTAAAACCAACACTGATGACAGAACTTTCCAGAACCTCAACATTGTTGTTTTCGTATGGATGCCAAGAAGGAAGAGAATCAAAGTCACTGGACGTAAAACAGAACGGTTGACCAGTTTCTACCCTGCCGTCATATACAGGTACTAAGAAAATGTTAGAACACTATCTGGAAACAAGCATAACAAGAACCTTTTTAATCAAACTCAATGACTGGCTTATACAGATTGGCAACCCCAGCCAATTTGAACACAGGAGCATCCATCTCAGTAAACATTGAGTTACTCTTTATACTGAAGGGCCTCTTGGACTTGGGAGTCGCATACCTACCATCTGAAGTCACATCAAATGCAGAACCAACAAAACAACAAAACACAACTCACCAACATTGTATGTAGGGGTTTTACCCTCACCTTGAGTAACAAATGCCACACCATTACCAGAAAGGGTACCTCAGACACTGTGTGGGAGGTTGAAAACACAACCCAAAACAGCAAACTGGCAAAGAGACTCCTGATGGAATTCAACAATCTCGATACAATGCTGACCATACTTGTCAGACGGACTTCCAACAAGAACAGAACTGTCAAATAAATGTGAGGCAGTTACCACTCCAGAGGTAATACAGACACAGAAGGGACTCATCAAATTCCAAAAAGCCAATTGCTGCTTCAGGACGTTTAGTTGGGCAGGGTCAGTCCTGGCCAAGTTAACATAGAAGGCATGATGATTGAATAAAAGAGAAGATGACAACGAACTATTAAAAAAGTCATACATAAGAACAGAAAAAAATACAAAACAAGAAGCAAAATGCACGTCCAATTGTCTTTATTCATATGCTTAGCAACAACACCAATGCACACGTAACAGATTTTACCATCACTGTTCACTTTGTCATATCCAAAAGGCTGGATTATGACTTGTTTCCTGATGACAAGTTGAATAAATGCAAGCAAAATAGTAGACGTCAGTTCGCACTTGAGGAATGGCAGTCCTTGATAAGTCAACACCATAAACTTTTCTTGAATAGAAGGCTGCATGACTGCATCCACTGCAAGCTCTTCCGCAGGATTCAGACAAGGATCAATGCTGCAGCAAGACATCAACAAATAAGGTACAGAGATAAAGGGAAAAAAATAAAATAAAATAAAATAAACATATGGTTCAACAGCATCTGAGTGGACAATCAAAAGCGGAGCAGCCAAAGCAGACAAAATGGAGACGGGAGGCATGGGAGACTTGCCATCTTCTGACAATCCATAATCGGGAGCAGAACCATCATCAACAATAAAGTCTGATAGCATGTCGCTATTATCGTCCACAACATCCCAATCATCGACATTATCGTTGCCCACTGCCACAACAAGAGGCTTCTTAACAAGTGGCTTAGGTACAGGCCGCTTAGCAATCCTATACCAAAGCAAAAAGAACAAAAGAAGCACAAGCAAATAACAGAAGAAACAATCCACACTAACACAACAGGCAAATCATCATCGTCATTGTCAGACAATTCAACAAGTTTTTTTGGTGTAAATTCATCATTCAAATTTGGACTAGCAGCCTTGGCCACAGCTCCGGCATGTGACCTTTTAGGGCTTGACTGGCTCACAAACAAAGCCTTCTCCATCATGGTATGAAAGCGCCTTAAGAGTGCAAAACATAAGGCAAACCATGCAATAACATGAACAAATCAGAAATCATGTACACAGCACGACCACTTGACAAAGTTGCATCTTCAGCAGTCAATCCAGCTATAGCCTGGCTACATAGCAGCAGTCAAGCAAAGTAACAAGGAAAACGGAGATACAAACATGACAGGCATATCAATGGACAGAATAGACACAGCCCTCTTTTTCTTAGGTGATGGCGTGGCAGGAACACTAACAGAACTGACACCAAGACATTAAGTAAAATGATAGTCACAAATACAACAAGTAACACATGAACCTGTCATGTGAGGCAGAAACCTTTCGCTTAGACGGTGACCCACCATCAATAGACCTAAAGAACATTAGCACTACAGATTACAACACAAAAAAAGTACTCACCCAGCAGATAGTTTGCCTGTTTCAGATCCAGAAGCTGTCGCCGCAGAAACGCTATCAAATATGCTACAACAAGCAAATTAGCAAGACTAACCAGAACTGAAAGAGCCATATACACGCTTGCAACCTATCCGCACTCCTGCACCAAGGGTAACAAATTTTTTTCTTAAAAAAAAAGAGAAAAAAAAACAAAGACACCAACGTAAAACACACATGGTCTTGAGTTGGTCAACAAGTGTCTGAGCCTTATTCTCTTCAGACTTTATCTTGCGAGGGGGCATGGGTTTGTATGGTGACACAAAACACACAGAGAAAAAGAGGAAGCAGAGAGGGGATTATCAAGGACAGTGGACAAGGACACTTATATAGAGCAGCAAGCTGCACGTTGCATCAAAGAGGAAAAGACAGTATAACATAAAGAACGGTGTATCCCTTTCTTCGAACAAAATAAAATTAAGTAGGATGAAAAATCCAATAAGACAAGATTCACAGAAGACGCAGCGGGACCTTTTAGATAGAACACAAGCATCACAGATCCACAACTCATAATGTGGTACCTTATTGGCCATAACCTCAGAAGGGCAACACACTAGAGATTCACCAATGAGAGAACAAAGAAAGAGAGACAGAGGAACATCATAAGGTCTGTTCCTGAACAGTTGAGGATGATAAAACAAAGCCAGAAACGAAGCCAGAAATTAATGTACCACTGGCAACAGACTACAGGAAGCATCAAGACAACAGGCACAGGAGATAAGGTACCAAACAATCAAAGTGCATATACTAAAAAAGACAAAGCTAATAGGAAGGAAATGAGTTGGGTATGAGACAGGTAAACCCAGATACGTCACGTCATACACAGGAAAACAGTTGAGGCACTCACTGATCACTTCCTGATACTATAAAGAATACAGATAGTACAACAGACTAGAAGGATATCAAGACACAGCAATACAATGTATGTCTAGCCACTGTCCAACAGGTGTATTATGCTGACAGAGCCACAGTAGATATATCATAACAAAAATGATCTTAGGAGCAGATTACGACACAGAGGCAGCAAGTAAGCAACGTTTACAGACACCCCAACATCAGTAGACTCATTACGCAACCAAGAAACTGCAATCAAGAAAACCATATGCAAAGAAGAAGAAGAAAGCGACGTTATATTGACTAGCATTGCAGATGTAAGTAACCAAACTGCACATCGTATGTCACACTATCAATGTCAGGGGACTCCTCATTCCTTTCTTCTTTCACTCTTTATTTCTTCACTCTCCTTTCATTCACTTCCTTATTTCTTCTATCATTCTCTTATTTTGCTGTTACTACTTCTTCAACACTATCTGTTGGTACTATTCTCAACCTTTGAGGTGCTCTGGTTCTTTAGCTATCACTCAGACAAGTGTGGGCCCTTCAGCACTGCTCCAGGCTGCTTAGATAAGCCAGAGTTTGCCTTTCTGACTTCTAAAGTCCGGAGTTTTCCTCCCTTGTTTGCACACTTGTTTGGTTAGTCAATTTTCGAGTTTTTAAGGTTTTGTTGTACTGCACAGTTGTTTCCCATGCTTCAGAGGCCCCAGAAGCGTCCAACCTGGCATAGGGAATCCCCAGACTTGTTCTCTTTGGATCTCCCTCTGCCAGGTGAGTAGCTATCTTGATATTGTCAGTATATATTCTAATACACTTTGGATCTCCCTCTGCCAGCTGTGTGACTGAGCCACAGCCTCTAGAGGTCACCCTTACAATCAACACACAAGACACAACAGGAACCAAGATGGGCAGAAGCTATTAAGACAAAAGAAGTAAATAAGCCTCACTCATGGTGACTAGTGTACGTCCACGAAGATGGTGATATATCAGACAAGAAGTTAGTTTTCACGGTATATGGAGCCATCAGCAAAAAGGATCTCCTGCCACTGAAAAGAGAAATGCGCATGAGGTGCATTCAATAAGATCCAATATAACAGAGTTTAATCACATAAAGCAGCGACTACAGATGACTGAAATACATGAAGAAATATGTGAAGCTGGATGGCCTAGGAACAAAACATTTTGACAATGCAATGATAGGAGCAACAGAGATTAGCAAGTACTTCGAACTTGAGTTCTCAGAAGGCTGACTCGAATGCTGGTACAGTGCATTCTCCAGACAGCAAGAAAGATTACTAGACATCATGAACAGGATATTTACACTGACATGCGATGTGGAGAAGAACGAACAACACATTCCCATGGACAGGGAATTAGACCTGTACAAGCTCACAGAGAAAATAACACAGAAAGAGTTCATGATTACTGAAGACAATGTGGTCCAATTTTTGAAGAGGAAGGTAAATGAAGAGAACAGAACAACGTAAGTACAACACAATAGAGCAACAAACAAAACTGAAGAAAACTTAAGATATGGACATTACAAGCCAGAAAGATTCCTAGTGAGAGACCTCATTTCTATCCAGCTATCGTTCCAGGTTGTTAACCTGGCAGATGGGAAACTCAAAATGCTTCTCGTATTGAGATCCATGACTCTTATTGAGCACCGGTCTAGCTTCATGAAAATGAGTGACAAAGCAACACAGTAAACATACTGATAAACACCCCACAGAACGTAGTATCCAATGAAGGGACCAAGAACAAACTGAAGAGAAAGCTGAGAGACATTTCAGATAAGAGCCAGAACAGAATGGACATAGACACATCAGACAATGGCAACCAATGATTACATCAATCAAAAAGCCTTTAATTGCGACCACAACACTCAACCACATCTGCTTTGTCACATTGTCAATAACGGCCTCGTTGATCTTTGCCAATCACATATAGTTTTGACTACGATTTACAGACACTTGCTTGGGTCTGACTATATTGTCATCCTGCTTCCTTCCCTAACGAGTCCACTGGACCCATATTTTGTTTCTCCCTCGTCCACTGATCCTTCTCGTTTTAGTCGCTTTTATAGTATTACTGCATCATCATATTATCAAATAAACTGTATTTGCCTGCAACTGTAACATCACAAACAAACAACTGCAAGGGCTTATATAAACCATAGTTGGAGCAACAGCTTACAGAGCAGCAACTTACATAATATTGCTTACATAACCAGTGGCCAGGAATTTATTTCTATTTTCTTTTGACACGACCCCAATTTGTACATATTTATTCACTTTCGTACTTCCTCACTTTTGGTGTTCACCAGCTCATTAGTTCAATAATGTTTCATTCCTGCTGACAGGTCGATAGCTACCTATCTAGCCTAGGTAGATTATGTTATCGTAATATAACAATTCATTTATTAACAATGTAAATGACTGCTGGAGCAAAGAAATAATGAAACATTCATACATCTGACAGAAAACATAACAAATTACATACATAATAAAAAATATATAAACAGGAAACAAACTAAAATAAAACAAAATGAAAGATAGGAAAACAAACAAATAAAAATAAAAATAAAAAAACACATTCGTATATATATGAGCAATCATAATCCCTTGACTTGGTGAAATAAACACACAATAATGCGCTCAACACAATAAAATTATATATAAAGAAACTGCAAGGATTTTTCAACCAGACTAACATGTAATGACATGAGGATGAACATAATAGCCAGTAGAGATAGCTAAAAGGGAGCAAATATCGAGGACATAGTAGTAATAGCTGGTAAAGATAGCCAAAAGGGAGCAAATATCAAGAACATGGCAGTAATAGCTGGTAGTAATAGCTGGTAAAGATAGCTGAAAGGGAGCAAATATCGAGGACATAGCCAATAGAGGAAGAAACATGGCAATTGCCGAGATCATGTGAGGGGCACAAATTTCGAGGACAAAATGCGTGCCAAAGCAGATAGTAAAACCTCAGTCTACTAAAGTAGACCTCGGAACAACTCTCACCCATCAACAAACAGGAACGTTCTGGGCCCCGCGAGGCCCAAGGTATGCTACATTTCATCTATCCACAAACCATGGTTGCTCAGATAAATCTACAGAGACATTGGCGAGGCTGAACGTGTCATGGGGAAGAATCTGCCTACACCGCTCGAGTTACCGTGGTGATTGTCCTCCAATTGTCTCGGTCTCGTATATCTTGTTTCGATACCTTTCTTTCCTTGTATCTTGGGCAGAGGCAGGACGCCAAATACGCATGAAGTGCATCAAACCTTCTCGAATACGTTTTCTTTGCAAGGCGATTGTAAAGTGAGTAATTGTAGTAGAAAGCATCGTTTGTTTCGTTCGTTCAAAGAAGAAATTGGTGATTGCCAGAATGGTCTGCGCATCGATTTCTCGTCGAGGAAGCATCTGTAATCGCAGCGTCAGTTCTAGCCTGACTCGGGACATTACAAGATGATGTTAAGCTCTCGTCGGATCTGCTTTGGCACATTCTAAGGTGGCTGTAAATCTCGTCGGTTTCGCAGGACCTGTGAGAAAGTGAGAAAGGAAGGCAGATCATTTTGTGCCCATGTTGAATCAATTGGCAAGGGTGTCGGTTAGGAAACTAAGAGATTTAATGCTAGGAAGGAACTCTGAGACTTTACCGAAGCTTTGAAATTATCCACATGCGAGAACCAGCTACTAGCCACTACCAAACACATTATATACCCATTCACTACAATCCTTCTATACTACAAAATTCTAGTATCACAGCACTAAACGACGATATAATATTTACCGAATATTCACATTGTTGAGGATGAGACTTATCCGACGGTCTACAGATATGTCATACTTTCCATTATGGGAGATACCTCCTGAATGATCGATATTTGTTAATCTTTACCACCAAACCTTATTTTTTTTTCTCTAGATAGGCTAGACATACACACAGCCACCCTCAGTCGTTCACTTACATTTGGAATGACTGAGGGTGAGCTCGTGTTATTATTTCCTTACGTTACTCTTGACTTACATCCACCTGTAGAATACTTACGGTATCTCTACAGGTAATATAATCAGTCGTTCACTTACATTTGGAGTGACTGAGGAATACTTACGGTATCTCTACACACATGACCATAGACCAATATTCCATCGCACAAACGATGAAAAAAGAGTCAAAAAAAGTTCCAATATCCAAAGATAGTTGCGCGTGTACGTCGACGAACTCTTCGAGCTCATCGGAGGCCTCTGCTGTTGCTTATGAGAGGCCTTGGCCGTTCTGCCGCGATACATATCAGGTCGAGGTGAGTTGATACCCACGTCTCCGTAACGAGGGATAGGTAGTTGCGGCTATTTCGGGGAGTGCAGCTTCCTCGAGGTGTCAGGCCTTTCAGCATTGGTGGGCGTCGTCAAAGGGTATATGAAGCCCTTGGTGGGCGATGAGGCGTGAAACATCTCTAAGATAGAGCTGGTGATCTGAGGACTCCGGGGAAGGACATCGGTGTGGTGGTAAGCGGGAAAGTGACGCTTTTCAGCGGACTGGTACTGCGGCTCGTATCGTGTCGCGCCGGGGCGACAGTATACCCATCCCTGATATTGACCACAGCAGAATCCTCAGACAGGACCGGGGTTGGACCACGCGAGGAGAGAGGAGACTCCTCCACGATCCTGAATCCCTTACCGGGCTTCCACTGCGTTTTGTCCCCCGCGGTAGATGTAAACACAAGAAATAGTGTAGTAACCATAGAATCGACATGAAGGTTCGGAGGTCTACTGCTGGAAATATTGTGAGCATTCGCGCCGACGAGCATCTAGTCAATATCACTGATGAGATGGTCTGAGCCCGTTCTTCTATGTCGCGAAACCCTTCGTGAAACCATCTTCTTCCCAATCCCCGTGCCCGTGTTCCGCACAGTACCTGACAGCCTCAGAGTATCAATACGGTTTCCCTCTTTCACCTCCACCAGAATGCCGCGTTTAATGTTCGAGAAACACAAATACGGGTGTGAGATAAGGAGGCTGAACTTGCACCCGGATTCGGGATGCGCTGCAGAACCCGTCTGCCGATTCGTATTGGCTGGAGAGGTAGGAAGAGGAGATGCAGAGACGCTCGCTGCTGCGAAAGGGGTTGCGGATGTCCTGACAGACGGTGCAGATATCACAATTGTATCTCCACAATGGGCGAAATCGTAGGCGGTGCGTGTATCAGACCCAGACCCAGAGCTGTCGTGGTTGGGCAGGGATTAGGAGCTAGGGCGGGGACAGGGGAGCTGGAGCGGGAGTTTGAACTTGGACACAAGCACGAGTATGGGCACGGGCCAGCACAATTGTTCATCATGTAGTAAATATGCCACATCGCGAGGAAGGTGATGAGGATTGTTATAGTGAGGACGACGTCGATTATGATTAGAATCTTGGTGTTGGTCGTGCCTAGTTGGTGGGGTCAGTTGTTGTACGAATTGTTGGAGATTCAGAACGGAATCTGAGGGATTGTTCAACGCACACCAGTCGCCTACTGTTCTAGAAGTACACCGAGATGCATGATAATAAACTGTTTGGGCATGGACAGAATAGCAGCGAGAGAGAAGACAAAGGTGCCCATGTCATACGTTGAGAAAACCGCGGTCATGACTTGTGACGAAAGACGGCATATGTACAATGACTCGGGATGGCACTTGTAAGGCTTTGACTGGCAGATCGCAACGCGGCGCGTCAATAGCACTAAGAACGAAATATATTTCTAATGAGTAGTAATATGATGATATGACACACCTAAGAACGAAATGGACAAAGATAAGAAATGTACTACTAACTACGAGGCGACTGTAAGGGCGTAGTCACGTGTATCGTGACACCCGCCCCCCACTTGTAAGATAGAAGGAAGTGAAAAAAAAGGTCCATCCCTCTCCGTCTCTAAGTCTGTCTCCATACCCTCTTACGCGTGTTCTTTCCCCGCGCCTTCTCGTTCGTCCTGAACTCCTGAATGGCTTCCAGCGCGTGCGGCATGTCATATTCCTTCAACCACTCATCCTCACTCTCATCATACCCCTTCCAGCGGACTAAAAACTCCGACACACCCCCCCTCGTCCTCCGTTCGCGCAGAATTCGCTCTATCTCGACCTCTTCACCCGACTCCATTTGCACTGGAGGCGGCGGCTCTTGGCGGCGACCCAGTATCGTGTCCTCACGCGCTGGGATCAGGCACGACACATGAAAAACATCGTGAATCGACCACCCGTCAGGTAATGCCAACCTATACGCCGTGTTCGAAATTTTCTGAGTGACCCGGAAGGGGCCGAACCTCTTGAAATCCAGTTTGTGATTTGGGTGGGCGGAGCGCAAGTCTGCGCGCTCCAGGTACACACGGTCGCCCACAATGTAATCAGGAGCCTCGTCAACCCAAGCATCGTAAAACCGTTTCATCCTCGCCGCCGCCAACTCCAGCAACGCTCTCAACTCCTCCTGCACCTCACGGATTCTGTCCAGACGCTCATCTGCCTTGGGCACTCGTTGGGAATTCACAGGGTCCACCGAAAACGTTGGATTGTACGCGTACTCTGCATAAAATGGCGACATACCTGTCGCGGCGCTCACGCGATTATTGTAGGCAAATTCTGCGAAAGGTAACCAGTCCATCCAGTCGTCCTGGTAGTAATCAATGAATGCACGCAGATAGATTTCCAGTTCTTGATTGACCCTCTCCGTCTGCCCATCAGATTGTGGGTGATGCGCTGTCGACAGGGCTGGTTTGATGCCCAATCTCTCCCACATACGCTTCACATACCGCGCAATAAACTGTGGCCCTCTGTCAGAAACTACTTTTTTTGGTGTGCCATGGAGGCACCAGACACGTTCCATGAAAGCATCACACATGGTTGCTGCATCGTCCGTTGAGTGTGCCCCCAAGAAATGCGCCCGCTTGGTTGACTTATCACAGACAACCTGGATCATGTCGTACCCCCGTGAGACCGGCAGTGGCCCGATGTAATCTGTTGAAATATGCTGCCATGGGCCGTCAGGTATCTCCAATGGCTGCAACGGACCATATGGGCGCTGACGTCGGGGTTTAATACGCTGACAGACCTCACACCCTTCCACATACCGCCGCACGAACTCAGACATGCGTGGCCAGTAATAGTTCCGTGCAATCAAGGCCAGCGTGTTTGATTGCCCTGGGTGCCCAGCCGGAATCGAATCGTGGTACAGCTGTAGGACTATGCGCTTCACTTCCTCGTCATTTGGCACATAGATCAGACCACGAAAACGGACCAGACCATCCTCTACCGTAAAGTCACGAAGCCGTGTCTTCACCAATGCTGGTGCATCAGCCATGCCTAGAATTGGCGTCAATCGTGGATCGTCCTGGGTTGCCTCTCGAATTCTGGCCAAAATGTCTCCGTCCGCTACTATCTGCTGTGCCGCTGCCACTCGTTCTGACACTGCTGACTGTCCACACCATGACAGCCTCACCACCACACCACGCTTCGCCACCCGCTGCTCTGGCAACACCGTCTCCTCCACGTTATCACGCATTCCCTGCAAAGGCTCATGATCTGGACGTCGTGATAAGCCATCAGGGCCTGCACTCAGACGGCCTGCCCTGTGATGGATCATGAATGTAAAGCGGTTCAGAAAGAGGCTCCACCTTGCCTGACGTCGAGTCAAGTCCCTCGCCGTCATAAAATACTCCAAATTTCGGTGATCCGAAAACACATCCACCGTGAACGGGCTTCCCTCCAGATATGGCCTCCACACCTCAAAAGCTCTCACCACAGACAGCAGCTCCTTATCGTGAACATTGTAGTTTCGCTCCGCTGGCTGCATTGACTTTGAGAAAAATGCCACTGGATGCCATTCCCCATCTTGTGCCTTCTGCGATAAGACAGCGCCAACTGCAAAGTCAGATGCGTCCGTTTCCACTCGAAACTGTGCCTCCGTATCCGGCATCATCAATACTGGGGCCCTCGCAAAAGTTGCCTTCAACTCCTCAAATGCACCCTGCTCCACCACCCCCCACCGCCACACACAGTCCTTCTTCTTCAGGTCCTCCAATGGTTTCACAATTGTCGCATAGTTCTCCACAAATCGGCGATAAAAATTGCAAAAACCTAAGAATTGGTTTACGTGTCGCAAATTTCGTGGGGTCGGCCAGTCCGTGATACCACTGACCTTCACTGGGTCCATGCCCACGCAGCCAGGTGAGATCTTCAAACCAAGATAGTCAACCTCCGCTGTCCTAAAACGACACTTCTCAGGCTTGAGAAACAGATCTGCCTCCCGCAGACGCCGCAGAACCTCTCGCACATGTGTATTGTGTTGGTCCGGATCCTCTGAAAAGATGATAATATCATCTAGGTAAAGAACCACGTACACATCAACCAAATCATGAAACAAGTCGTTGACCATGCGCTGGAACGCTGCTGGGGCATTGCGCAAACCGAACTGCATCACCAAAAACTCGAACTGGCCATAACGTGTCCTGAAGGAGGTTTTCCACTCATCACCCTCGCGGATCCGCATGTTGTAATACCCCCAGCGCATATCCAGCGTTGTAAAGACCTTTGCCGCCTTCAGCCGATCAAGCAATTCATTAGTCAATGGTATTGGATATGCATCCGGCCGTGTAACTGCATTCAGCGCTCGAAAGTCAACCACCAAGCGCAAGCCACCATCCTTCTTCTTCACAAAGAAGACTGGAGCACCGCAGGGTGCACTGGACTGCCGTATATAGCCCTTTGCTAGGTTTTCATCAATGAACCCCCGTAACGCCTTCAGTTCTGCTGGGGCCAATTGGTACAACTTGCCAGGTGGGGGAACGTCGGCACCATCCAGTAAGTCAATGCCTAAATCATACTTGGTGTGTTCAGGCAGCCGCTCGGACCTCTGCTTATCAAACACGTCGAGGAACTCATGGAACTCCTCTGGAACCATCTCTTCCACGCTCCGCTCCTTGCCACCACTCTTCCGTGCTGCCTCCTCCGCCAACTCCTGTGACACGCTCCGCCCTGCTGCTGCCCGCACCAACCCCAGGTATGGCCCCCCTGCTCCTCGTGCTGACTCCATCTCCCACCTCTGCTCCAAGAACACCGTCTGGCCCGCACTCGGCCCTGATGCTGCCTCTGCACGCTCAATGGTCTCATCAATGCAAGCCTTGGCGACCCGCACTGCCTCTGCCCGTTGCTCACGACGAAAACGCGTAACTCGTGTGCGTGCCCTCTTCAGCCTGTGAAACTTCTCTGCTGGGATTTTCTGACCAACTCGGGCCCTTGCTGACTCCACTGACTTACACGCAAAGGCACGACAAGCCTGCAATGACGAATCCTGTTGACCAGACATGTTGCGACCCACCGCCGCATGCCCTGCGTGCAAACAAGAGGTCTTGCAGAAGGTCGACGTAAAATCGACTGTTGAACGCCCCCAGTCAATGGCCGGGCTGTGCCGGCGCAACCAGTTAACCCCCAAGATTAAGTTATCGTCCCCAATATCCGCCACATCAAAGACCACCGTCTCCTCGTGCTCCCCAACCACCACCACTAAGTGTACCTCTCGCGTGATAAGCCCCGATTTGACCTCCGTGTTATCAATAGTCCTCAAACGCATCGGACGCTTCTTCTGCACCGTCGGCAACCGCTGTTCCTCGACAAAACGCTGATTTACGAAGCAACAGCTAGCACCTGAGTCAACCATGGCCCGTGTGTTGACCAACTGCTCATTGCCATGCATCCGAACCCGTAGCGTCACCGGCAATTCCAACGCCGCATGGTCAGACCTCGGCGTCCTCGCGTGGATCACCGCCGCTCGCGCGGTTCGGCCCCTCCTCTTCTTCACACTCGCCTCCCTCGGACCCTGCAAAACAGTGTTGTTCGACGCTGTGAGTTTATGGGTCCAACTGGTCGCCCCCGCCGTGAACAGCTGCGTCGACTTCCCGTCGTATACCTCGGGCGGGTTAATTCTCGGAACATGCGGCACCTGCTGGACCCGTCGTTGTTCGTGCCCAAGCGTCACCTGCTCGAGGTGCCGGACCGCTTGTTCCAGCTGCGTGACACGAGCAAGTACTGCTGTGAGTCCCTCATCCTGTGCCTGCATGTGCGCCGTCAGCTGAGGCTGCATGGCCCGAAAGACCATGCCCGCGATCCTTTTGCTCATCGGGTCCGTCGCGGCCGTCTCTTCGTGGTCCGCGGTGGTCGACATTGAGGAACGGCAGAAAAGAAAATTTTAGATCTTTGTCCAAGTGTAAGGCTTTGACTGGCAGATCGCAACGCGGCGCGTCAATAGCACTAAGAACGAAATATATTTCTAATGAGTAGTAATATGATGATATGACACACCTAAGAACGAAATGGACAAAGATAAGAAATGTACTACTAACTACGAGGCGACTGTAAGGGCGTAGTCACGTGTATCGTGACAGCACTCAGCCGCGCAACAAGCGCAATCATGAACCCGCCGTCCCTGACGACCTTTGCAAGACAGGCATACGGGATGTTGTCCTTTTCAAGCTTTTTGCTGCGTGCACGACAGTACCTGAACGTACTACGATGGAAATGAGTGCTTGTTTCTCGGGAAACAGAAGCACGCCCTAGAAGTTGCCGACTTGGGCTTGCGGCAACGATGGCGAAACCGATCCGCATGCCCCAGACGTGGCCGCAGAGGATGACGACGATCTCATGGCCAAAGAGGGGGGGGAAGGAGATGACGAAGATGACGCCGATAGGGACGAGCCAGCCGAGCCGAGCTTGAGGTCGTGCAGCCAGCGTGTGGCCAGTCGACAATTTGTTTGGAGCGCCGTGAGCACGCGGCAGCTGAGCGCTTTACAGAGGGTACGACGACGACATGGAGATCGCTGCGATCACACGCTGGGAACGAAGTCACTTGGATGTTCACACAATAGCTGTGAATGTCTAAAGTGACGTGCGACGTGTGACTGGGCGCCTTCGGAGGAACTTCTTCACAGGCTGCTTGTCCTTTCCAGTGGATGCCTGTCGACAATACGATATCCAGAGAACCATTTTCGTGATCACAGATTGTCGATGGTCATCCTGGTTTGAGGGTGGCGCAACAAGGGCCGTCGTTTGCTCTTTGTTTTCCCCCAGTTCTCAAGCCAATGATCGCAAATAGGCGCCACGAGACATTGAATGGTACATTCACATGTTTAAGGCTATGCAGCCAATGAAGCTGCTTCTAAGATTTGTAACGCAATGCCGTAAGGCTGAGGAAGCTTCTGCTACTGTACTTTCACCCACTACGTGGACAAGCCCACCACCTACGCTCATCATGACTGACTCATGTTTTCCTGCCAATCCTGATATCTCTGGCATTGGCGTGAGGGCTGCCATATATGCCCAGAATCTACTCAGTTTTGCTCCTGCATTTTCAGCTCTCAGAGATGGAAAGGTATCGCGCACCGAGCTCGAGAGCTTGGAGACACAATCTATGACGATTCTCATCACTGCCTTTGCCATCCTTGTCTCAACGATCATACAAGCTCTCACGCCAGGTAGTATCACCAATTTTCATGGAACGATCATCCTCAATCTCAGCTGGATGAATAACACAAACCTGTTCATTTACTTGCTTCTCTACATCCAGCATAGGGTCAATTTCTCCAAGGAGGAGTTACGCGAAGAAGTTGAGGAGATGGTTGGTGGTGAAACATATAGAACCGATTCGGAGGAGTTACGCGAAGAAGTTGAGGAGATGTTGGATGTTGAAATGCAGAGAGTCAATTCAATCCTCAGGCGCCGGTGGATATATGAAATACGCAAGATTTGTTTCAACCCTATAGTGATTGTGGGCTCAGTCCACTTGTCGCTCATGTCTGCAATTGGTCTCTGGCTTTGGATCAACCCAGTTGGATTTGGACCCTCGAAATCATGCTCTCTTGATGCACCAATTTCCATCTTTGGGATACAAATTCTGCTGGGTTCTTTAGGATCCAGAGTCTGGTACATCTCGATCTATGGCATCCTCGTAATCCCGATGTTTAATCTCATTATTCCTGGAATTTTTTTTGAAGCAATACTCTTGACTTTCTACAAATTTGGTGAAACATGGTGGTTTAGGCATCATTGGAAACATCGGATCACCATGACATTAGCTCTTGTGACTTTGCTTATAATCAACATCGTCCTGCTTGTTGATAATGAAGTGATAATCAGGATCAATACAGACCGGAAAAACCTTGGTCCAGGTGAGACCAAATGGACATTTGGTCAGACTCTGGCTCTTCTTTTACTTCTTGTGCCACTTCGTGATCTTGGAGAATCATTATTAGAGCGCCGTGCTGGGACACTTGGGAAGAAGCTCTACAATGCATCAAGAAAGGGGAAAATAGATATTGTTCAGTATGTGCTTGATCTTGGAGCAAAAACACATTTATTTGGTAAGGATATATTAACCATTGGATACAATTCAAGTATTTATGCTGTTTTAGACAGATCAATTCAAATTGCATTTAAAAATGGCCATTTAGATATTGTTAAGTATCTACTCCAGTATAATGAAGATGCAAATAAAAAAAGTGAGAATTAATGTGTAATAAATTGTACATACTGCTTATATTCTCAAGCCAGAAAAGAACTGGTCTATTGTACTCAAGTCAGCAGCAATGAATGGGTATCTGGACATTGTTAAGCTTCTGATTAAATACAATGTAAACAACAACGCAAGTAAGAGCTGCATCTAATATATTACACACATTGGTTAATGTTGTCAATCTAGAGATACATGAATGGATTGCATTTCATTGGGCAGCAGAAGAAGGACATCTTGATATTGTCACACTGTTAATTGAATATGGTGCAGATGTAAATGTAAAAAGTGAGATTTATGTATAATAGATATGCATATTGTTAATTTACTATTTCAGATAAAAATAATTCAAGTGCACTTCATTGTGCAGCAGCAAAAAAGCATCTTGATGTGGTAAAGCTGTTAATTAATTACAATGCAGATTTAAATGCACAAGGTAAGATTTAAATCTGCTAGACTTCACATATAACTGACATTGAGTTGATTCAGATGATAAGCAGTGGTCTGCACTTCATATAGCAGCATTCAATGGGCATCTGGACATTGTGAAGCTTTTGGTCAAGCATAATGCAGATCTGAATGCAAAAAGTAAAACTTAATCTGCTAGACTTTACATATAGCTAATGTTGAGTTGATTCAGATGATACACAGCAGTCTGTACTTCATATAGCAATATCCAATAAGCATCTAGAAATTGTAGAGTTTTTGATCAAGCACAATGCAGATGTGAATGCAAAAGGTAAGATTTAAAACTGCTAGACTTTACACATAGCTGACATTGAGTTGGTTCAGATAATATGCAGCAGTCTGCAATTTATATAGCAGTATCCAATGGGCATCTAGACATTGTAAAACTTTTGATCGAGCACAATGCAGATGTGAATGCAAAAAGTAAGAGTTAAATTTGCTAGACTTCACACATAGCTGATATTGATTTGATTCAGTTCATAAGCAGCAGTCTGCACTTCATATAGCAGTATCCAATGGGCATCTGGACATTGTAGAGTTTTTGATGAAGCACAATGCAGATGTGAATGCAAAAAGTAAGAGTTAAATTTGCTAGACTTCACACATAGCTGACATTGATTTGATTCAGATGATAAGCAGCAGTCTGCACTTTATATAGCAGTATCCAATAAGCATCTAGACATTGTAGAGCTTTTGGTCAAGCACAACGCAGATGTGAATGCAAAAAGTAAGACTTAAATCTGCTAGACTTCACACATAGCTGACATTGAGTTGATTTAGATGATAAGCAGTGGTCTGCACTTCATATGGCAGTATTCAATAAGCATCTAGACATTGTAGAACTTTTGGTCAAGCACAACATAGATGTGAATGCAAAAAGTAAGACTTAAATCTGCTAGACTTCATACATAGCTGACATTGAGTTGGTTCAGATCATAAGCAGCAGTCTGCACTTCGTATGGCAGCATCCAATGGGCATCTGGACATTGTAGAGTTTTTGCTCAAGCACAACACAGATGTGAATGCAAAAAGTAAGAATTAAATCTGCTAGACTTCACACATAGCTGATATTGAGTTGGTTCAGATGATCAACAGTGGTCTGCACTTCATATAGCAGCATCCAATGGGCATCTGGACATTGTAGAGTTTTTGATTGAGCACAATGCAGATGTGAATGCAAAAAGTAAGAATTAAATCTGCTAGACTTCACACATAGCTGACATTGAATTGGTTCAGATGATCAACAGCGGTCTGCACTTCATATGGCAGCATCCAATGGGCATCTGGACATTGTAAAGTTTTTGATCGAGCACAACGCAGATATGAATGCAAAAAGTAAGAATTAAATTTGCTAGACTTCACACATAGCTAACATTGAGTTGGTTCAGATGATCAAAAGCAGTCTGCACTTCATATGGCAGCATCCAATGGGCATCTGGACATTGTAGAGTTTTTGATCGAGCACAACGCAGATGTGAATGCAAAAAGTAAGAGTTAAATTTGCTAGACTTCACACATAGCTGACATTGAGTTGGTTCAGATGATCAACAGCGGTCTGCACTTCATATGGCAGCATCCAATGGGCATCTGGACATTGTAGAGTTTTTGATCAAGCACAACGCAGATGTGAATGCAAAAAGTAAGAATTAAATTTGCTAGACTTCACACATAGCTGACATTGAGTTGGTTCAGATGATAAGCAGCAGTCTGCACTTCATATAGCAGCATCCCATGGGCATCTGGACATTGTAGAGTTTTTAATCAAGCACAACGCAAATGTGAATGCAAAAAGTAAGAATTAAATTTGCTAGACTTCACACATAGCTGACATTGAGTTGGTTCAGATGATAAGCAGCAGTCTGCACTTCATATAGCAGTATCCAATAAGCATCTGGACATTGTAGAGTTTTTGATCAAGCACAATGCAGATGTGAATACAAAAGGTAAAAGTTAAACTTACTCAACTTCACATATAGCTGACATTAAGTTGATTCAGATGATAAGCAGTGGTCTGCACTTCATATAGCAGCATCCAATGGGCATCTGGACATTGTAAAACTTTTGGTCAAGCATAATGCAGATGTGAATGCAGAAAGTAAGACTTAAATCTGCTAGACTTCACATATAGCTTACATTGAGTTGATTCAGATGATAGGCAGCAATCTGCACTGCATATTGCAAGATTCAATAGGCATCTGGACATTGTAACATTTTTCAATCACTATAATGCTATTGTAAATGCACAGCATTAAGGTTTAACTTGATAAAATACTTATCAAGTAGATTTTATATTTATAAGCCTGAACTAAGGTGAACTATCTGTAAGGGCAACCTTTAAAGATTGCACCTAATCATACAATTAGCAGAAAGAATTTCAAAGCATATTAAAACAGTACCATAAAACAAGGAAGTAAATAATCTCCTGGTAGAAGGAAATCTGTTGAAATTCTTTCTGGTAGTAGCAATACTTTAGGTATAACAAATACCTATACAATGATGCCTATAAGTCTTATGTCTAGAATGTATAGTAGTAGATAAGCAATGATGCACCTTCAGCAATATGTAACATGTGAGTGAGGGTACTTTGCATGCATGTTTATTAATATACAAATTTTGGACAAAAGAATGGATGACCCTCTATAGCTATGATATTGTGGCTGTAGCTGTCAGGGGACTTCTCATTTCTTCCTGCTTTCACTCTTCATTCCTTCATCCTCTTATTTCTGCTGTCATCCCTTTATCTTACTGCTTCTACTCTTTCAACACTATCTATTAGTACTATTCTTAGCCTTTGAGGTGCTCTGGTTCTTTAGCTATCATTTAGACAAGTGTGGGCCCTTCAGTACTGCTTTCAGATTGTTTACATAAGCCAGAGTTTTCCTGCCTTATTTGTGTACTTGTTTGTTTAGGCAATTTTTGAGTTTTAAGGTTTTGTTGGGCTGTATAGTTGTTTTCCATATTTCAGAGGCCTCAAAAGCATCCAACCCTGGCACAGAGAATCTCTAGACTTGTTCTCTTTGGATCTCCCTCTGCCAGGTGAGTAGTTATTATGATATTGTCAGTATATACTTTAATATACTTTGGATCTCCCTTTGCCAGCTATGTGACTGAGCCATAGCCTCCAGAGGTTACCCTTACAAGAAGGAGACATGCAGCAGGGCCATGCACTCAATCAATATGGAAACCTAATAATCATTAGTAGTCATAGTTAGTTTATGCCAAGTGCCTTTATTAAATATAAATGAGGCACATAGAAACATCACAATGGTATGTGTTATATGTTGTAGAGAAGCTTTCTTTGTGCCATACAATATGTGTCTAGCAGAGTCCACTATACTGTAGCAGAGCAGTCTCCAATATGCCATAGAATACAGAGCTGAAGACATGTTACAATGTGCTGTATGACATGATTGTAATGAGGATGTACATTATATTATACTCCTCTGTCTTATTTATACTTATTTACATCTTAGAGTATTAACAAGAGGTTACTATTATGTAACCTCAATAACTTTTTTCTGCACACAATAGCCAGATCCAATAGACAGATTCTGATCTATAGTTCAGTGCAAGAAATGCTTTGTAACAATATATTACATTTTTTTAAGTCAACTTGCATTGACTTTAGCCTTTGGCAAAGCAGACAAACTTCAAATGAGAAGTTTCCATCATCAGTGATTGAATCACAATATTATTGGCATAATGTTATAAAAATTTCAGGGACATAGCAATGTCCATGGAAGATGCAGCAGCCAGAACAGAGTTTAGATGCCTGATCCATGGAGCATTCCACACTGGCCCAAGGAGAGTAATGGAGGATGCTGCATCATGGAATAGTATGGGTGTGGGAGTTAGAGTAATGCTAGGAGGGCTGTTTGCCACTATGCCAGTTAGACCACCACTTAATAGTCAACTATCAGGATGGAGTAGTGACACTGGAGAACCTACCAGTGCCAGCCTGAGAACAAGTCAGCCTAAGCTTACTGAGAACTTAGAAGTTGAAGCTGATATGCCTTGTTGCACCTATATAGGTGTGCAGAGCTCCAGTAAAGAGCTCTATTGTGAGGATCCAGCTCCATCACAGGCTGGTTTGTCATTAGCTAGAGGGCAGAGAACAGAGTTTTCAGCCTACATTGAGACAATCTCAGAAGATGCATTATAAATGTCAGATACAGATTGAGGAACTCACCCAGATGAGATTCTCAATTGGCAAGTTCTTGCATTCTGGCAAGATCATGAAGAGGTTCTAAAGATCTCTACTAGGCAGAGACTACTTGCTAGGATAGCAAAACATATTGCTATTCAGCATAGTATGGAGAATAATATTATCTCCAAAGCTCCAGAGAAGTTCATAGAACTCTATATAGACTGTCTCAAACAAGCAGTGAGGAAATACCTCCAGAAAAAGCAGAGTTGAGGATCTCAAGTATCCTTGGCTTGGCCCTCTCCTGCTCCAAAGGCTAGTGAGTCTTTGCTGTTGTCACTGATGAACAAAGCATTCACCTTACTCTAGGCTTCTCAGCAGTCTGAAGAGACACTGCAGGCATTTGCAGCTCAACAAGCTGCAGTAGATCATCAGTGGAACATAGCAGTGGGAGCAATAGCCCCTAATGATGCTATGTCTACTAAATAGGAATCTACTTTTACAGTGGATCTCAATTGTAGACCTAGTCATTGTACTGGACCTTCTAAGCAGGCAATGATGTGGGATGACTAAGTCATCCTACAGCAGTTCTGCAATAGAGATATAAAGGACTTGTCAGGACACTCCTCATTTATTCCTTCTTTCATTCCTTATCTCTTCACTCTCCTTTCATTCATTCTCTTATTTCTTCTGTCATTCTCTCATTTTACTACTGTTTCTATTCTTTCAACACTATCTATTTGTTAGTACTATTCTCAGCCCTCAAGGTGCTCTGGTTCTTTAGCTATTATTCAGACAAGTGTGGGCCCTTTAGCACCGTTTACAGACTGCTTACATAAGCTGGAGTTTGCCTGCCTTGTTTGTACAGTTGTTTATGTAGGCAATTTTTGAGTTCTTAAGGTTTTGTTGTACTGTACAGTTGTTTCTCATGCTTCAGAGTGTAACAGAGCATCATCTGTGTTACCAGCATTAACAACGCTATTAAATCTACAGTAAAGTATTACATAAGACAACATTTTGTATTCACTCTAGTTGTAGTCAAATCTGATATAGCGCTCTGATTTAGCACTGTGTGATCTACTGATATGACACTGTACCAGCAATCAGAAACACACCATGCACCAGAAGTCAAAATAAACATTTAATTATGGGCTGAAAACTGTAAGCCTCTTAGTAGCAGTTTCAACAAAAATATATCTCCAAAATACCCCAATAAATACACAGAAAAGTACAGAACAACAGGCAGAGACCAGCTCAAACTATCAGCTCAACAATAGTCCAACCACTGTTATGGGGAGGGGTGACAAAATGGGATCAAATTGTGATGATCTAGATCAAGATCAGATCTGACAATGCCTGATTTGATATGACTGGAAGGGGAAAGAGAAAAGAAGCATGGAATGCAGGGAAGTGCTAAAAGGGGAAAAAAGGATCTATGAATGGAATCATGCTAAATGGAGCTGAAGCAAATGGGGAAGTGGCAATTAGAAACATCTGTGGAACAAGAAGTTGAATAGTGGAACTAGTGGCACCAAAATAGGCCTTCCAAAAGGGAAATTGGACTATCAAATATATTCTGGAGGCTGAGGAGTTTACAACAAAGAGTCATGTGTAGATAGTGGTCTGGACATCAAAAAAACAGTATAAATAGCCCAAGTTTAGTAGAGAATAGACAGGCAATTGATAGGCAAAGGCTTGGTGGTTCCCAGAGAGTGAACCACTTAGGCTAGAGTTTGTTAAGAACCCTCTGCTTTCTGGAAGATTATTGAAAGCCTTTAACATTAAAATATCTCAATTTCATCATCAAGTTAGTGTGCATTGGAAGTGATATTCTACACCATCAAGCCCCAGAACTATCAGTACTACTTGCAACCAAGTACTACACCACACAAGAAGGTTCTAGCTCATAACCAACAGTTACATTTTTTTAAATCTTCTGCTATCAGCTCTAGACTCTAGGCTTGTTACTGACTAGGCAACTCATCAAAAAACTTGATTTCTATTGGCATCATGGTTGAAAACATGCTTTTATAACTAGCTCTCTTGATGCAGACCCTTCTTTCCCAGATATAGGTGACCCACCTGTGTCTCAAGCTGTGAAGATGCAAACCACATCTACTTACCAGCCCCTGCCAAAGAGGGATGAAAAGTTACCTCACAATGTTAGTGTGAGCTTTGGAATGTTGGGTGGGCTATCCATATTACAGATGATATCTATTGTGAGGCCTGGTGGTAAACTAGGGGAGAGATCTGTGATCTCAGGAGTGTCACTACCAGCAAGCCAGATGCCTTCATTGATGTACCTGGTATTGCCCAAGAGCTCATCAGCTCAGTCCAAAGGTCAACCAGATCTTACACAATATGTGGAGCTGATGCAAAGCAGTGCTTTTGCACACAGCACCCCATTTTAGACTGTGCCAACTGAGCAGCATTTGGAGTATGTGGCAGACACTGCCACTGAACCAGGACAGTCGACAATGATGACATATGTTGATACAATGCTGTACCAGCAGTCAGGGACACAACATGCACCAGAAGTCAAAATAAACATTTAATCATAAGACTGAAAACTGTAAGCCTCCTGGTAGCAGTCTCAACAAATTATGTCTCCAAAAATACCCCAATAAATACACAGACAGTACAGAACAAAGGGGAGGGGCCAGCTCAAGCTATCAACTCAACAATAGTCCAACCACTGTTATGGGGAGGGCAAGCATGGGAGCTGGCAGAGGTGACAAAATGGGATCAAATTGTGATGATTTAGATCAAGATCTGATCTGACAATGCCCAATTTGATATGACTGAAAGAGGAAAGGAAAAGAAGCATGGAGGGATGTCAAAAGAGATGAATAGAATGGTGGCACATGCATTGAATGAAGGAAGGAAGCAATGAATGGAATGGTGGCACTGAAACATGCATCACCAAAATGGAAAATAGAACAACAAATTAGGTCAGGAATGCTGGGAGGTCAAGAGCAAAAAGCCATGTGATCTGGTGGTCTGTGCACCGGAAAATTAGTATAAATAGTTCAAGTAGAGTAGAGAATAACTAGGCAATTGATAGGCAAAGGCTTAGTGGTTCCCAGGGAGTGAATCACCTAGGCTAGAGTTTATTAAACACCTCTTATTGGAAGTCTATTGGTAGACAAAGGCTCAGTGGTTCCCAGGGAGTGAACTGCTTGGGCTGGAGTTTATTGAGAACCTTCTTCTGCCCATCAGGATATTTGATATTCTATGAAGCACCCAATACCTCAAGTTTTTATCATCAAGTACCAGTGTAGATTAGAGGAAACTTTCTAAGACTTCAAGAAAGCTCCAAAACTATCAGTACTACTTGCAACCAAGTACTACAATGTGTGGCAACAAGGAACAGCAATAAGGGTCAGCAGGGAGGATGACAATGTTGTACAGCTGAGAAAGGCACCATTGGCACCTAAAGATCAGGAGTTGCATGAAGGGGTCAGCAAACAGCTGCAGGTGAGGCATGAAGGCCTTAGGACAGTTCTGGACTTAGAGTCTGAACTAAACTCCTCAGATGATGAGGAGAGTAAGAGATTGCATTTGACCTTGTCTATCCAGTTACAGCTAGTGCTAGACCGATATCTATTGTTCATCAAAGAATTGATGCAAAAGCATCTGCAGCTTTACATAGTGAAGCATTTACAGTTACTGGCTGCTAGGAGCCACAATGTACCTTGTGCAGATTTGACAGAATATATCGAATTGTTTGTCTGTATCTTTGAACTTGAAGTGGTGGAATACTTCAAGCGCAAAGCAGCATGAGGGTCAGCAGTCTCAATAGTCATTCTGGCCAACCTCAGTAAAATGCAAAATAAGCATGCACTGATGAGTGCCATTGATTGCAGATGCAATAGAATTGCTAAATACATCCTGGCAGGCCAATGAGTCTCAGCAAGACTATCAGACATCAGAATGTCACAAACCATCAATGCAATGTCAGCAGAGTGCCTCAACAGGCATTGTCTAAAGTGAAAACTGTGACAACAACTCCAGCAGAGCCAGACATGCCACTTGCTGTGCAAGAGGTTAAGACACCTCAAAAGCAGATTACCATCAAAAAAGAGGTGAACAAGGTCAACCAGGACTTGCACAATCATGGCAAGTTGTTAATTGATGATCAGAGGATAGTCTTTGAAGGGTGTGAAGGTGTGACACCTGTAGATGATATGCGGTTACAGTTTTCTGCTTGAACTGCTGAACTGGACAGAGACCTGAAGGGCAGTAATGGTAGTAGTGACCACTACAATGAAAGAGAGCAGAATCATTGCAGTAACAACAGTGGAGGTCATGATCATAGACAGAACAATTGAGACAATAATAATCATCATAATGGTGGTATCAGAGGACCAGTCTTTGGACTGTGTCCAACCCTATTCCAAGCTTAGTTTGGTGATGTGCCTATTCCTAGCAGATCCAACCAGCTGCTTGGCCCACCCTTTCTCCCTTCATCTCTTAGTAGTTAGCCTTAATGAGTCATATGCATGGACCTTACTCAGCATTGATTATTGTTAGTCATACTCCTTTACATACCAGGGCCTGCTTAGTAAACAGTATTAGTAATGTTTGCCAGAGTTTGCCCCTTATTTGTGCAATTGTTTGTGTAGGCAATTTTCAAGTTTTTAAGGTTTTGTTGTACTGTACAGTTGTTTCCCATGGAGATGGTTCTGAAGAATGATCAGATCACTGTGACATAGTCCTGCATCTGCATGGAGGTCAATTGAAGGGAATCAGCCATCTACACCCCTATTACACTCCTCTGCATTACACTATTATATTTCCAATGGGAGAACCTAGATTTCACATCAATATTCAATCTCAATTTAGACCAGCAGGAGAACAAAGAGCTAAAAAGGTTAGCCAAACTGCATATTATGCATATAAGCTGCAGCAAAGGGCTTTAAAAGCTAATGCTTCATTGCTTTGGAGTGGCAGACTATTTCAGCAATATGTTGTGGATGCATGGGCATCAACTGAGCAGAACAAACTCAATTGGGTCCAACACAATCAACAGAAAATTAGGGCTGAAGTCTATCAAGGGGTGGTTGATGCAGCTGCTGGAAATGAAGACTTATGCAAACAGAGCTGATGTGTGGTCCTCCTCTTTTCTCATGTTAGAAGTGAACAACACATGCAGCAATTATTCCAGGACTCTATGGCTATTTGCAGGCATTTCCATAAACCTGATCTCTTCATTACTATGACTGCCAATCCAAAGTGGTCTGAAATTGAAGAGGCTCTGTTGAAGGAACCTGTAAGCAGACGTTGTAGACCAAACGCCCAACTTCACTCAATCTGACAATATAACAGAATGGCCCAAAAGTAGAATTTTGACCGAAAAGAAGTGTACTACTACAATTATGACTACCCTCCTATATACTCCCTATAATAAGGTTTGTCAACAAGGTTTGGACTTGCTTCCACCCAATCTGGAGCCCCTATTCCTCTGATCTTGCACCTGAACTGTGAGCTTGCCTACATTGCAAATGTGTTATAAGCATATTATGCTTACACTTGCCATCCTTCCAAAAAATTGTTTCTCCCCATCGCTTCCTTCAACTTTTCCCACTCGTCCAAGGCAATGGTATCCTCCATTTCTCTTCTGCTTTTCCACTCATCATGGTCAGGACCATATCCATGCCATTGTACCAAATATTGCATGCCTCATCCATGTCTGTGTTTGTTCAAAATCTTGTCAATAAAATGCTTTTCCTGACCCTCTTCTGTCACAACAGGACCCAGCATTTCCAAACGACATGAGAGGAACAAGTTGTCATTATTTGGGTGATACAATGACAACAAGCTTGCATGAAAACGATTATATATCCTCATAGATGTCGGCAGGTCAAGAACATACTCCGAAGACTGAGGGAAAGCCTCCAAAATCAGAAACAGTCCGTCCTGTCAGGGCATGAATTTTGCTACGCACCCATCCTTTTTCTGAACGTATTCTCAATGACAGTTTGAGGTAGACAACATGACCTGATTGCCAACCTTGTATTCAATTTCAGCAGACTGATGAGTGTTTGCATGATGTGCTTGGTTTATTTTTGAATTGATAAGATTGTCCATCTCCTCTAAATAGTTTGATTTGATTTTTTGCAGCACCCGGAGTGCAAGATCCTCAGCAGGGGTATCCATAGGAGGAGGAGGAAACAGCGGCAATAAAATGTGAGGTGAGAATCCAGATTTGAGTTGGAAAAGCAAAAATCCTGTAGAGGCATTCACTGTATTCATTATACCAAATCGAATCCTTGGCAATGCTTTAACCCATGGAGTCTGAAGACGATCAACATGATAATGAATGCATTGGACAATGGTCTTGTTTGATCTTTCCAAAGCTCTGTCTGTTTGTGGATGGAAGGCAGTTGACATTCTATGCTTGATCCCAGTAAGCTTCATCAGTGCCTTCCAAAAAGCTGATGTGAATAAGCTATCCCTATCTGTTATGATTTCATACGGCATCCTGTTTTCACAGTACCAGTCACGGAAAAAAATATAAGCAAATTCCTCCCCAGTCTGATCTGACTTTGTCAGTGAAATCTGAAGGTCTGCCTCCACATGACATTGCATAGAACAGAACTGATTGTATCCATCATCCTTTGGCAAAGGCCCCACAAAATCCAAGGTAACCAAACCAAATTGATGCTCTGGAATAGGCAATGGATGCAATGGCCCTGTTGGCTTTTTCATTTTACTCTTGTTCCTTTGACACTCCATACACAAGGGAATATATCCGTTGATAAGGTCTTGTCACATATTTGGCCAATAATATGAGAAACGCAAGGATGCATAACTCTTATCTGCTCCAAAGTGCCCTAGCTCATCATGAGCTAATCTGAATAGACTCTCCCTCAATGCCTTATACCTAGAGACAATTAGTCTTTCTTTGACAAACAACAATCCATCATGCAATTCCACTCCATCAGGCAACATCTTTGACTTCTCATCCTCCAGTAACCGATTTGTATATGGGTCAACCTTATACCCCTCCCTAATCTCTGCCAAGGTGGTCTCGTCACTCATCACAGTCAAAACCTGTCCTATGACAACCCTACTATTACCAGGCATTCAAGACAATGCATCAGCAACCGTATTTTCCTCTCCCCAAATGATAGAACTGCTCCGGTACATCATTTGCTTGCGTTGCACATAACAAATATCTTATTTGTATCTGGGTCTTCATGATCAATCATTGTCAGGCAGTCACAGCCAACAACAAGAGCTTTAATTCCATTGAATGCCTTTTGATGTGCAGGCAACCACAAAGAAAAATTGCCATTGCATTCCTTGCACGTCAATGGTGTAAGCACAGAGGTGTGTTCCACTAGTGCAGGAAGAAAGGCAGCAATGTAATGGATGAGACTCAAAAATTGATGAACATGTTTCGCTTTCCTTGGAACTGGCCAGTTCAAGATCTTTTTGACTTTTGATACATCAGCCTCAATCTCTCTCTCTGAAAAGTGATGGCCAAGAAAATCTAATTTGGTGCAAAATAAATTGCTCTTCTTCATAGAACAGAACAGCTGAGCTTCTCTAAGTGTGAGCAAAACCTTTGTGACATTTTGTTCATGTTCTTCAATAGTTTTTGACCAAATAATGATATGTCGTCCAAATATATATGGCAAATTCTTCCTATGTATTTATGCAAGGCCAAAGATACTCGATGTTGCTGGGTGGCAGGGGCATTTTGAAGACCCATCAGCATGATGACCCATTCCCACAGTTCAAACAGAGTTAATGTAGCAGTATATTTGATGTCATCAGGGTGCATACGTGTTTGGAAAAAAGCATCTGTCAAATCAATCTTCCCCCAAAATTGTGTGCCTGGCTTGGTGCAGTCTGCCAAAATGTCGTCAATTCTAGGTAATGGGAAGTTGTCCCAAATTGTGCTAGCATTTAATTTACAATAATTGTTGACCCAACAAGAAAGAACTGAGGGATCAGATTTGGGGATGACAAACGATGGACTTGCATACTGCGAGGATGAAGGGTGAATTCTATCCATGGCAACATGTTGATTAATCAGCATCTTCCATCCATCACAATATTTTCATGAGCATGAATAAGATCTAGCCACTGTAATTTTTGCTAATGGTTTGACCTGAATGCAATGATACACACTGTCTGGAAGTTCATTCACATGGAAAATTTCTGCAAGAAAAAGGTTTGCAAAATGTCGTTTCATCTTCCCATCAATCTTCTTCAATCTACCCTTGAATTCCAGCTCTTTGATTTGTGCACAAACCAGTCCTAGCAACACAGGGTCATGTGCCATGCCACTGTCATCCCTCTCCTCCAATTTTGCAGCTCGTTTTGCAAATAATGTGTTCAACTCAAAATGAACAAGCTGCCTCGGTCCCTTCATCTCTTCTTGTCCCTGACAGATCCATTCCTTCTCAGCTCTCTCCTTGTCTTTCAACCGTTTATAGTGCACATGGGGGTTTTCAGTCACAGGTTTTTCTGCCAAGACAGGGTCAGAGAAATGGAGAAGATCAAAACCAGTAGATCCATCCATAATCAACTCTTTCTGAGGGTTGATAATCAACTTGTTACATTGCAAGAAATCGAGACCCAAAATCATGTCGGTGTGCAAGTTTGGACATACAATAAATACTTGCAAGTGTGATTGCCATTGGGAACAGGGAAATATAATTACAAGTTTGATGTATTGAGACAGCAGCCTTTCTGATTTGGATCCTTTAGAAGCAAAAACACCTGACACCGACAAAGATTTATTCAACCAATGCATTTGCAAGCCCAACATCTTCACCAACATTGAGGAAATCAGTGCTGGAGGAGATCCTGTGTCAATAAGTGTGTTCTGGACTTGGGTAGGCACAATAGATGGTCCCAACACCAAGCAAGAATAAAAAATGTGTCAAGGAATGACATACTCGTTACCTCCATCACTGCTATCCTCCTCCAAATCTAATCCTCCAAACACTGCTGCCACCATGATTGATGGCTCTCCCTTCTTTATCTTCTCTGTGTCTCCCTTTTCCAGATACTCCGCCTTTGCTTTTTTTGCAAATGCATTCATCAACTTCCATGTATTATATTCTGCCAACATCAATGCCTTTCCTTTCTCAGGACAATCCTTTGCATAATGAGTGACATACAGATGACAACATTGATAACATCCCTGATGTTTGTTCAATATAGAATGCTCCTCCACTGTCAGTGCATACACATACATATGTCCAGATGTAATAGACGAGGATCCTTCAGCACTCTTCACTGCTGGCTTCATGCCTTGACTATGACCTGTGACGTTGGTGACATTAGCAAGCTGGGACTTTGTCGATGCTGCAATGGCTGCTGCCAGGTGTCGACTGATCTGGGCCTTCTGTGCAGCCAATGCAACGTCAAGATCAGCTACTGTGTGGAACCACTTTGAAAATTCCTTGATTCCATTGTAGCACCCATCCTTGTTCTCAATATGTTACTCTCTTCGAAGATCCTCATGACAGTGCAACAGCAGATAATTTCGCATGTGATCAGGGCTAATGTAGAAATGAGCATTGGAACTTAACGTATTGTTGGCCTCCCTCAAATTACTGGCCCACTCGGCAAACCTTTCTTCCTCCCCCTGTTTCTTCGTCAGAACCTGCACAGTCTCCACATCCAATCTGTTGCCAAAACCTCTCCCCTAAGTTGAGCCATGAAAACAGGAAAGGTCAAGGCCTTGAGTTCTGCCTCATTTTCCTTAATCCATGCCCTAACATCACTGGAATCGATATTATATAACACCTTTTCAACCTGCTTCTCCACTCCAATCCCTTTATGACTAAAATATCATTTAGCATAATGTTTGAATGTGTCAAGCTGTCAAGGACCAATTGTGCTCTGTGTGATAAGTGGGGCGTAACTCGCTGAGACTTGGGTCACTTCCACCATGTACGTTGCACCAAAGGTTGACAGAACTGACATTGTTGAAATGGAAAAGTTTGAGTCAAATTCCTCAGATGTGGATAAGCTCACAGTCGATGTAGCTGGGGATGGCGGGCAGGAAGGACCAGTTGTCAAGAGCAGCTCTGATAAGCTAGATAACCTAGATGTGCAACAGGACTGTATCAAAGACAAGTGAGACACCTGAGTGGAGTCTTCTGAAGCAACTTGAGAACATGGGCAAGAACAAGAGTGGGGATAAGAGCGAGAGTGGGAAAGAGAACAAGAACAAGAACAAGAGCAGGAACATTGGATCTGAGAATGAGTACAAGCCAGAATGTTCTTATATGCGTCTTCTAGAGACCCCTGTCCTGTACCAACTGAAAAGAGTGGTTGTTGAAACCCCCCCTGTACCTTCCTTCTTATATCTAACATCTCCTTGCTTAAGGGCAATGAATTCCCTTCACTCCCGACATTGACGCTATTTGAACTTCTCTGCCAGGCTATTGAGACACCTCAAAAATTCTGTCTCCCCTTTTCTTCTCTATCTCACTTCCTGTCACGTCGCACAGTACGATCAGAACCAGAGAGGCCAATTCTTCCGATTTGTTGATTCAGAGGGTAGTCCTAAGGTAAGAGAAATCCACTTTTTGCGATTCAAAAAAAAAGTGTAAGCGGACATTGTAGACCAAACACCCAACTTCACTCAATCCAACAATACAACAGAATGGCTCAAAAGTAGGATTTTGACCGAAAAGAAGTGTACTACTACAATTATGACTACCCTCCTATATACTCCCTGTAATAAGGTTTGTCAACAAGGTTTGGACTTGCTTCCACCCAATCTGGAGCCCCTATTCCTCCAATCTTGCATCTGAATCATGAGCTTGCCTACATCACAAACGTGTCATAAGCATATCATGCTTACAAAACCTATAGTTAATGGAAAGAGGCAAACAGCTTCTGATTGTCCAGATATTGTTGCCAGAGTATTTTTGAACTCAAGAAAAATGCTCTTTTGAAGGATATAAAAGATGGTCTCTTTGGAAAATGTGTGGCATCTGTCCATACTATTGAATTTCAAAAGAGGGGACTTCCACATATACATATCTTGATCTTTTTCCATCATTATAACAAGATTAAAGATGCAGCCCACATGGATACTATTGTTTTTGCTCAAATCTCTGATCCAGTAACTCAGCCACAATTGTATCAGATATTGGCTTTGCTTGAATTATCAATGCAGTGACTTACCTTTGTTATTAGGTTGTTACTACCAATATGGTTCATGATCCATGTGGAGCAGATTTTTCCAATGCCAAGTGCATGGTATATGGCAAATGTTCTAAGAAATATTCCAAGGAATTCCAGGAGGCTACACAGTATGGCAATGATGGCTATCCCCAATATGCCAGACCTAATAATGGCCACTTTTTTGAAAAGCATGGTTGTTGTTATGACAATTGTAATGTTGTCCTATACAATCCATATCTCTCAGCCAAATTCCAATGTCATATTAATGTGGAAGTCTGTGCTTCAGTGGATGCAATCAAATACATTCACAAGTACATTTACAAGGGCCATGATAGGACAACTTTGGAGATTGCTAGGGATGAGAGAGATGAAATCAAGGAACACTTGGATGCCAGATACATTTGCCCCTGAAGCTTGCTGGCACATCTTTGAATTCAACAAGCATGCTGAATATCCTTTAGTGTACAGATTGCCTGTGCACTCAAAAAACCAGCATGAAGTTTATTTCCCAAATAATGAACCAATACAGGTGGTGGCTGCTAGACCCAATGCAGACAAGACTGCACTTACAGCTTGGTTTGAAGCCAATACTAGGTTTCCCAACAAAACTAGAGTGAATACAATGTTGTATTATGTAATACTCTACTGGATACCTATAGCATTGTTGATGCTAGTAGCGAGTGTGATGCTCTGTTACAAGGAGTTCCTGGAAGGAGAGGCTAAGGTGTGGTATCACCACCATATCCTGCACATGAACCAAGCAGTCTAGGAGTGGACTTTCAAAGACATCCTGATTGGACTATACAATCAGTTTGTAAGCCCATCAACTATGCAGGATGCATGTAAAGCCTTTCAGAAGGTGCAGTATAGTGAGAAGATGAGTGTGCAAGGGTTTTATGATGTGCTTTGGGAGCATGCTCAGAATATAGCTGTCTACCCAGATGAGTATACTATATGCAAGGCATTCCTGGATGGACTGCCATCAGAGATGAGAAGGTTGCTGATCCACAACAATAATCTGTCTCTTGAAATCAATACCATGGATGAGTTTCTGGCTTATGCCATATGATATGAGCAGTTGCTGAAGATGGTGATGTACTACAAGCAGCAAACAATGAGGCAGCAGACATCTCAGAGAACAGCTGATAAAATTGGCATGTTCATGATGTGGCAAGCCAACTTGGTGCTGAGAAGCACCCCATATATAGTGGTTTGTGCCAATAACAAAGGGACCTGGGCAGTCTAATGGAGAGGTGGAGATGAGAAGCCATGGGAGAACCAGCTTCTGGGCCAGCCATGTAAAGATAAGGATGGAGGCCAGAGAGTGGGGCCAAAGGTCATGGGTAAGGCAAAAACGCCTGGCATCCAGGGATGCTTCAGCTGCAAGGCATGAGATCACTTTGCAAATTTGCTCAAGTGTCTTCAGTATAGGCTGTGGAACCATGTGCAGCTTTGGGCTGCCCATATGGTCAACAGTGGCAATGGTGAGACAAGTGAGGCTGGGAGTGGGCTAGGAGGAGACTTGGAGGCAGAATTGGCTAACAGTGAGGCAAGTGATGCTGAATGCTCTGTGGAGGAGGATGATGAGTTGGTGACTGTGGATGTTTATGTCAATGACTACTATAGTCACAATAGCGACTCAGAACACTTGGTGGTGCTCATAGACTATCCAGAGGATAAGTATAATCATCTGGAAGGAGACCAGCACATTTGGATGTGGCAAGTAACGCTGCATAAGGCCCTGATGAAGCTGATGTGTCTGAGGTATAGGCAAGAGGAAAAGGCATGCCTGGTGACATACATGAATGTGAATAGTAGTCCTGCATGGATGTTGTGGGATTCAGGGAGTACCACATCAGAAATCACACCTCAATTTGTGCATGTGCACCAGATTTGTGTTAACAAATTGGAGGAGCCCATAACTCTCCAATTGAGGACAGTGGGCAGTAGGTCAGTAGTCCAGTTCAGGATGAAGGCCAAGGTGGCCATGGAAGGGGCGTCCACTATGAAATACCTCGATGTAGCAAACTTTGATTGCTATGACATGATTATTGGCATGCCCTTTATGCACAAGAATGGAGTCCTGCTAGACTTTGGCAAGGATGAGGTAGTCATTAATGGTAAACAACTGAAGGCAGAGCAAGTGGTCCTGGAGGACACAGATAGGTGCCTGCATCATCAGAGAGCGATCAAAAAGCATTGTGACGAGAACTGACTCTATGGATACCAACATAATGTGACAGTGGAGGAGGTAAGAGAGGAAGTTGAGCCTGTGGCCAGTCTGCCGGCAGATTCACTGCACTTGATGATGATCAAAGAGGATTCTCAGATGAGTTGGGTGGCCTGCTCTGAGACAGCAAGGAACAGGAACACCAGAGTAAATGCCAGAATAGGAAGAAAGTGAGCGGTGTTAGCATTGAGAGAGTGTCAGCCAACAATGTCAAGGGTTAAAGTGGAGGAGCTCATGACTGAGAAAGATGAGCAGCAGTGGGCCACAGGGGTGGCATCGGTGCCAGGTGCTAAGTGCTTCCTGTGGGACCAGCCCTGTCCTGTGCTGGAGGTGCAGTGGGCCTATGACCTACAGATGCCACAGGAGTGGAATGAGTTGGTGACCTCAATGTGCATCCAGAATGCATGCAAGAGGTCTGTTAGAAGTGAGGCATATTGCCTGGCTACCCCAGATGAAGTGTCAGTGTCTTTGGAGATTATGTTTGAGGAGAAGCAGGGGATGGCACAGTCAGTGCCAAGGCCACCACTGCGACTAAACATCAGGAATAGTAGTGAGGAGTGCCTGCAGGCACTCAATGACAGGTTCTGCATGCACCTGCAGAGGGTGGTAAAGAGCCACCAGGTGGTGGACAAGGACAAAAGGCCAGAGGCAGATGTTACTCTGCTGTGCCAGCAGTGGCAAAGGAAATATGCTGATATTGTCAATGAGACAAAGGAGGAGTTGCCTTCATAGAGGGATGTCAACTATGAAATAAATCTTATTGATGACAACAAGTGTTATAAATATCATTTGCCTTGCTGTCCCTGGGCATTGCAGGAGGTACTTGAATGCATGCTAGTAGAAGGCAAGGCCAGCGGCACAGGCAGCGCCACTGTTGTGCATTTCTAAGAAGAATGGGACCTTGCACACACAGCATTGGATGCATGGCAGTGCAATGATAACATGGTCAAGGACATGATGCCCCTGCTGGATCAGGAGATCATTTGGAAGGATGTGGCTTGGGCAAAAGTTTGCTCAAAAATTGACCTGACTGATGCATATGAGCAGGTATGCATACATATCTTGGACATATACAAGACACTGTTTGTGTTATTCATGGGAACGTTTGTGAGTAATATTATGCAGATTGGTGACTGTGATGCACCAGCAACGTTTTAGAGGCTAATGACCTCAATATTTCAGGATGTCATCAGGAAATTCATGCATGTGTACTTGGATGACATATTTATATTTTCAGACTCTACTGCGGAGCATGAGGCCCATCTCAAGGTCATGTTTGAATGACTCAGAGAGAATAGATTGTACCTTAAATAGAAGAAGTGTGAATTGTATGCAGAGACAATCAACTGTTTAGATCATATAATAGATGACCAGGAGATCCACCCTGATGCAGATAAGATTGATAAGATTCAGAAGTGGCATGTACCATGAAACTACAATGATATACAGCACTTTGAAGGGTTGGTAAATTGTATTGGCACCTTCTTGCCAGACATCAGCATATACAGGGCCACTAATAGCCATGACTTTGAACAGGGCTCCATTCTACTAGTGACCACTGCACCAGCAGTGCTTTGAGATGATCAAACGGATTTGTGCCAAGAGGCCAGTGTTACAGCCTATTGATCCTAGACAGGACAAGCCTATATTGCTCACTTATGATGCATTCAAGACTGGGGTCAGGGCCATGTATGGGCAGAGGGCATCATGGCAGACTTGCTGCCCCACTGGGTTTATGTCAAAGAAGTTTACAGCAGTGCAGCAGAATTATGTGGTGCATGAGCTGGAGACACTGGCCATACTGGAGGCCCTACTCAAATGGAAGGACAAGTTGATGGGGTACAAGATACATGTCATTACCGACCATAAGGCTCTTGAGTTCTTTAAGACGCAAATGCACCTATCACCATAGCAACACTGCTGGGTTAATTATATGTAAAGGTATTAGTTTGACATTATGTATGTGAAAGGCAAGCTTAACAAGATTGCCAACTACTTGTCCTGCTATTTCAAGAGTGATATGAAGGAGGACATATATGATGAGTACAAGTATGTCTAGGTGGACAGACACATAGATCCGGATGAGGAGGACTTGACCATTCAGAGATATAACAAGATCAAAGAGCATGTGATTAAGATCCAGGCCATGCAGGTTGAGGAGGCCAGGAACAGTCAGCATCTACAGGACCAGCAGGAGCAGCGTGAACTGGAGGCATACAATATGGTGCAGGCTCAGGAGATGCCTGAGGGTGAGATGGAGAATGGGTCACATGCAGTAGAGCTGAGAAGCCTGGTACTGGAGGAGGCTCTGAAGTTGCATGATGGTGGAGCAGGGCTGATGGGCCCAGAGGATCGCGAGTTCACAGACATAGTGTAATGTGAATATTCATATAATATGTTATTTGCAGAGATTATGGTGTGTCTGGTGATCATGCCCACTTTACAGTAGAGGACAGGTTGGTCGTCTATATGAGTAATGTGGTGGAAAATAGAGTGCTCAGGGTGCTGAGGAATTAGCAACTGATTATGACACTGCTGGAGCAGACACACCAGATAGTGGGGCACTCTGGCCCCCAGCAAACATTGGCATATGTGCAGCGGTGGTACTGATGGCCTCAGATGGTTGCAGATGCAACTAAGTTTTGTGGTATGTGTGAGTCATGCCAGCATTCAAAGATGTGGAATACAAGGCCAGCAGGCCAGTTGCACTCACTGCCTATTCCTGTTAAGCCTTGGGACTCGATTGGCATGGACTTTGTTGGTCCTTTCTGAAGGTTCAAAAGTTATGACTATCTCTGGGTGGTCATTTGCTGAATGACCAGTATAGTGCACCTGATACTGGTCAATATGACAATGACAGTGGCCAAATTGTCATGAATATATCTTAAGGAAATAGTGCGACTGCATGGGCTGCCAAGCGTGCCTACATTTGGAAGGGCATATTTTGATGTGTGACTACAGTGTGACCACAAGCCTCCTTGCTCTTACCATCATCTAGTAGTACAGCAAAATCATTGTGGGAAATTTTCTTCACCCACTTTTTGTTTTTGACATTTGCAAAGTGGTTTCTTTTCCTGTTCTTTCTTTCTTTCTTCTGTTTTAGCTGTTCTCCATTGTTTTGTCCTCTTTCTCAGCCTTTGTTTTTTGCTTGGTTTGAGCATCATGGCTAGTAGAAATGCTTTGAAGCCTTGGAGTGGCAAGACCACATTGACTGTCCAGTACACATTGCACCCTTCTTCAGTTCTGTCCGCCAAGGATGTGTCCACTGCCTTGTTGGTGGGGGGTTCAAATGTCATGGCTGGGAGCCAGCAATTGTTGACAGGCTTCAAACACAGTTGCCAAGGCAATCAGGCTGGCAACCTTCAACATGTCTGGTAGTGCCATGAATATCAGTTCCAGAAGGGACAGGTCATCATCATCTGCTTCTATTCCTGTTGTTCTCAGCTCAATAGTTATGTTGCACCCACCCTCAAAGCATTTACAAACACAGAAATTGTAGGACACAGCTAATCCTGATGTGGCTGCTATGTTGCCTGATGTGGCTGATGCATATATGCAAGATGCTGTGCTGGTTTTTGCTGAAGCTACAGACTTGCAGACCCCAGAACCTGCACATTGCATGCATCGTCCAGCATTGTCTGGCATCAGGGCGGGAGAGAAGGAAACAGGGTGCGTGGGTGTCTGCCACATGGGGTGGCGTCTTGGAGAGCATGGGGGGTGGCGGAAGAGGGATGGGAGTGGGGAGAAAGGGGAGGAGCGTGGGTGTCCACTGGTATGCCAGCAGACGTAGCAGACATCGGACATCAGATCAGGGGGGAGGATGGAAGCGGGGTGCATGTGGTGGATGGGGGTTGTCAGGTTCCGCTGATGACGGGGGCCTCTGGGGGCAAGCAGGTCCTTACTAGGCGGACTCGAAGTCTACGGAGAGTCTCTGGGTAACAGAGGATGAGTTCTGGGGCTTTGGGTGGGGCATGGGGTGGCTATGGAGCGCCGGAGTTTGTAGGGAGAGGTAGAGCAGGATCCCAGGCTAAGTCCAGAATACGGGACAGAAGTAGGCAGAGCCTTGCTAGGGCAGAGGAGAGGAGGAGTGATCAGAGAAAGAGACTAAGACCGGGAGACTGAGATTGGAACTGGGAAACTGAGTTAGAATTGAAGTGAGACTTTTAGAGGGCCGAGAGACTTGAGAGGATAAGACAGATAGATTGAGATAAGTACAAAATAGACAAGAGAGTATAGAGACGAGTTTATGGCAATATCAAGACTACCATAACGTACTATGAGCTGCGGGTTAAGTACCAGGTGCCAGGTGAGTTCCAGGCCCCCTAGACAAGGTTTGTACCCCCCTCTATGTGGTGCATCCCATGCGGTATATTGTCCAGGTATCAGTCCTCTGCGGTCGTGTGGTCCTGGAGGGTGTAGATGGGTTGCAGTGTATTGCTCAGTTTCAGGAGTGGCGCCGGGAGGGCGGCGTCAAGTGGGGGGCGGCTCCTGGCTTGATTGATCAAGGCTTGGGACGGTGTCCGGGGCACATGGCACGTTGGCGGGGCTTCGGGCCTTATCTGGAGGCTGAGCATCGGGTTGGGCTGGGCCGACCTTGGTCAGGGTGGCATCAGATCTAGTCGGTCTTGGTCCGATGTGTTCCAGGGACGTGCTGGGGGGGTTGGGTTTCAAAGGAGGGGTTCCAGGCAGAACTTACTGGGGGGTCGGGGTAGCATAGGTGTGGCTCGTGACAGTAGTGGAGAGTGGAGAGGATGGCACTGGGGAGAAAGAGGGTGCATGAGTGTCCACTGTCCGCTGGCATGCCAGCAGACGGTAGCTGATGGTAGCTGACATCGGCATGTGAGCCAGCTGACATCAGCGGTGCAACCAGTCCCAGTGGTTTAGTGGAATATTTATTTATTGATATTCAATATTGTGTACAGCACTGGGTTCTACTCCCCCTACTCCACCTTAACGGGGACTAATGGTGTGTTTTTATATGGGTGCATTTTTGCTCTACATATACATCGTACTGACCTGTAGTATGCACCTGTGGTAGTGGATCTGACCAAAACTCTAGCAATTACTGAAGTGGGATAGGATGGAGGAGTTGACACATGAGATCATTCCAGAGCTCATGACAAGTGACGATACACCAGGGCTGACTACCTTTTTTACAAAGACCAGCACAAAGGTATCTAGCTACAGTGTATTATCAACTGGTCATGAGCTCTGGAATGAACACACATGTGAACTCGTCCATCTTATGCCACTGCAGAAATCTCTGGAGTTTTCAACAGATCAAATTCATGACGCTAGCAGACGTCAGCAGCCTGCTGCTATTATATAATGTGAACTAGTGGGAGTCGAACCCACCTCTTGTGCACAATATGAAATATCAATTGATGAATATTCCATTGTACTACAGGCACTTACTACAAGTCAGGATAGTGTTCATGTAGTGCACAAACAGACCCATACAGAATTTGATCGGATAGAGATTTTACTGCAACTGGTGCATCTGTATTGAATTGACAATATTAGACTGATATTTATTTACACCATAGAAGTATACAGGAAAGAGGAAAACCATGGTTTGTAGCGGAATATTAGACTGATATTGATTTACACCATAGCATTATACATGAAGCATCTGTGGTGTAGTGGAATATTTCCCATTGGTATTCCTTGTATCTTGCATTAGGTGGGTTCGACTCCCCCTAGTGCATTGACATCGAACTCAAATATTTTTGACCACACACAGAAGAATAGACTGATGTTTATTTACATCATAGCAATGTACAGTAAGCATCGGTGGTCTAGTGGAATATTATCTATTGGTCTTTATTATGTCTTGCAGTAGACGGGTTCGATTCCTACTACTGCATTTACATCAAACTGTTTAGAATTTTTGACCTGCTTAGCTAATTGTTATTTACTACACAGTATGATAAACAAAGTAAGGTCCTAATTTAAACAAGCTGACATGATATCTATTTAGACTATAGCTGTGTACATTAAGCTTTGATGGTCTAGTGGAATATTATCCATTGGTGTTCATTGTATATTGCAGTAGGTGGGTTCAACTCCTGCTTAGTGCAATGAACATTAAGATGTTTGCTATTTTTGGCCTGCTTAGCTAATTGTTATTTACTAAACTGTAAGATAAACAAGGTAAGGTTTTGTCAAGCAATAAATCAAACTTCTTTTGTAATTTAAACAGGGTCACATGATATCTATTTTCAGAACTTGCTTCGTGTAAAGTTCTTGTCCATTTCTTTAATCCTCCATCCACCATGTCTAACGAAGAACTCTACCAACAGGTCGTTGACGTGGATGTTCGAGTATTATACCTTGCTCTCAGAGGAGACCTGCAACAACTCAAAGCACAGCAGAAGGACCTGGTAAGATACAAGCACTCCTGCCTAATAGACATGCACTAATAGTCGTCCTATAGATTGACATGTGGTTCAAGGTTAGGGACATCAAGGATGACAAGAAACTCCTCCTTGATGCCAGGAGAAGTTTTATCAATGAAGTTATCCTGCTACTCCAGAGCAAGCTTTCTGACAAGGATATGACCAGGTAGTTGAAGGATGCTGCGAAGAAATGGACCCAGAGGAGCAGAAGGGGGGAAGAACCAAGTGGGGGCAAAGAACAACCTGATCCATCGACCGAGGCTGGTCTGTTGACAGCACCGGCACGAGAAGACCAGATAAGTCATAGGCCGGCAGCAGGAGATTTGTCTGGTCCATTACTAATTCTGAAGAAGAGAAAATGACCGAGTCCTCCAGCAGCAGGAGATTTGTCTGGTCCATCGCCAAATCCCAAGAAGCCAAAACGGGTGACTTATATTGGTCAACCTCCTCCTGGTACCTATTGTTGACAGAAGGAGCAGGAGGATGAGGATGAGGATGAGGATGAAGAGAAAGAACAAGAGGGCAGGATATTGAAGAGGGAAATTACTGGAGGGATGCTGTTGGGCAGGTATCTGAGGACAGCACCTCGTCGTGAGGGTCAGCACATCAACCCCCCTTGCCAATATTGCGCAAGTAAGCAGCTACAGTGTGTCAGGACAAAGGCGGCACCGCATGCGATTCCTGCCAACTCATTTGCAAACAAACATGCAGCCTGATGATTGTCAAGAAAACCGTCAAGCCCAGCAACAAGGGAAAGGGGGAAAAACCACTGAGAAAGAAGTCAGTGACGATTATTGAGAGTGATGACGGTATGAAACTCTTTTTCTGCTCAAATAGCTAACCAATAGTTAGCAGATGAACCAGCTAGTCCAATTGTGGGACCATCAAAACCGTCCGTCCGTTGATAGGCTTCTACTCGGACTGAGCGCATCAAGGGACATTA
>QGOA01000014.1:0-19656 GCA_003313075.1 Termitomyces sp. MG16
ATCTGTCAGTTGTCATTCTGTCTGCCGATCGGCGCTATCACTGATTGGATCTGCTTCTTGCCATGCACGGCCGTCAGAAATGGCTTAAAATAGGTAGAACACATGCGCTAAGTTTGGAACGAGTGCGGCAAGGTTTCCGGAGCCAGTGCCGAGCCTGCCGTTGATGCGCCTAACCTGTATAGGGTCCTATCACCGGTGTGCTCAAGCAGAGGTGATAGGGCGATGCGCTAGATGATAGCGCCTTGGGTGCTACCTAGCAAGTGGTAAGCGTCGTAGTTTAGGAGAAGTTATAGAGAATAAGACGAATAGTGCAGCGTAGCGTGCCCGTAGGTGGCACCGTAAACGACGAAGACGAGATAGACAAAGCTAGCGCCGAGCTTGGTGATAAAGTCAGGCAATGCTAGCGCAATTTGAACGCTAAGTGTAACTGGGTGCTCAAAAGGTTACGATTCGTTGTTATATACATGGCAAGTAGCTAGTTTTTATACTATGCGCTACAGTATTTCCAAAATAAGTCCATTGACGGCACTACCAATTAGCGCCTCTCTTCATGACTATAGCTAACGGCCACCTGTCAACGGCCACCTGCAGCACATGGGTGACGGCGACCAACGGCGACTCTAAAACTACTTAGAAGTGGTACGAGTTTGCTCACTTTTTGATGTAATTTAATTGGCCATGCCATCCCAGGGTATGGTCGGGGAATCCTCAACAGACGCCGTGAGCGCTAATTCCGGCGCTAAACATTGTACCATCTTTTGATAGATTTAAATGTCGGGTCTGCGTGTATCCTGTCTCGTCGTCATTGATTCCTTTAGACTTCTGATTGAGAGGCCTCAGTGATTGACAGCGCCAGTTGCTAACTCCTTTCAGTACTGATCGGGGTTTGGTCAGAGTCACCTCCCGCCGTTGTGCTAGCGCTATGAGTTCTGGGCCTTCTTGGTCTTCAAAGTAACTGAGTGGAGGGCGCTGAGGGGCTGATACTGGTGATTGAGATGAATGGATAAGTCTTGCCATAGAGCGCCCGTGCTAGAGCTGCTCTGTACCCAAGGCTGGTCGCTAGAGTCTCTAGTGTGTCAAGTGTTGGTTGACCTATAATGTCCCTTGATGCGCTCAGTCCGAGTAGAAGCCTATCACCGTCCCCTTGAGAACCCATTTACCGGCTTCAAAAACGTCGGCAACGTTATATGGCTCGTCTGGGTAATGGGCCTGATGAACTATTTCTAGGCGACGAGCAATGCAAGTCCAAAGCAAAGTCGGGATGCCTTGTTGGAATAGGCAACATTCCTTGTTAATATAATAAAGCTTGCCGTTTTGCACTAACCACGTAGCGATCTTTTGGAATTTGCAGTAATACGTAGAGAATGTGCCAAGAGACGATGTGCCGTTGTTGAATGACTCATGTACTAATTTCTGTAACTCGTTTACCAAATATCTGGTGGCCTCCTTAGCGCCAGGGTACAACTGGATTACTGCCATCTTCCAGCCTTCATACGAGGCGCCTTGGGCTGAAAATGGTGGGGCGGCAGGAACAAAGGCGGCAAACTTGGCAAGACCTGTCCATGTCTCTGCCGTGTCATATGACACGTATCTTGCTGTGTATTCCTTCATCTGCGTGTGGTCGGTAATGCCACAATCCCTGAATAAATACTCTAATTCCTTGAAATACTGGGAGAGCTCCCATGGCTTGGACTCGTCCCATTTTGGTGCTGAGAAGTGATTGCATGGCGGCATGTGCTGAACCTGTTGTTCCATGGCGACTGTGGTGCCGAGTTCAGTTAGCGGATGTGGGGAAGGAGTTCTAGGGATTGGCAACGGGGTAAGAGAAATGACGAGTTGAGAAAGAGGTGTTAACGGAGTAATGGGGGTAACTGGTTGTGGTATGGCAAGCGGCGATGCTAAGAGGTTGTCGGTGCTAAAATCGAGAAAACACGGGAAGAGATCAGGAAATTCGTCTACAGTGGCATTCTGTAGTTCCTGTGCAAGAGAGAGACCTGGTGATAGGACCCTATACAGGATCAGCGCATCAACGGCAGGCTACGGCAACATGGCACAGGCTCAGGATACCTTAGTGTGTGCTAACTAACCAATTGTGGCAATATTTGATGGCTGCGCATGGCAAGAAGCAGATCCAATCAGTAATAGCGCTGATGGCAGACTAAATGACAACTGACAGATGGCATCAGTCACTGACGACAGCGCTTAGGAAGAAGCCTGATGATCTATCAAAAACTGATGGACAGCTTGGCGTTTGACCTTGGCGTCTGACATCGCTTAGCACCTCGATCTGGCGCCTGACATCGCTAAGTCTTTTGGACAGACAGAAGGGTGATGGATTGATGGTTTAGCATCACGATCTGCCACCTGGCGTCGCTAAGGGTCTTGAATGGACGGTAGGGATCTGAAACGTTGGAGCTACCCCTATGAAATTTTCTAGTTTACCGCACTTTGGCAATGGTTAGTCACTGGTGATGGTGAACTTCTTGTAGTATAAAAAATACTTACCAACTTGTACATACAACCATTTTTGGATCGAACAATAGAACAGAGTTTCCCCTTACTTCAGTCTCCCTTACGCTCAGGACCTCATTTACGGTCGGCAATGTTGAACTCATCGGCAGTTGCAGACTATCGCTAGCCTTCAACCTATTCGCATCTTGCAGCTATGGCAGGCATTAACAACGCTTAGACTTCGCTAAGCTTACTGTGTTCTTGCCGCTGACATTGCCATGTGCACTTACCGCTTCTTTCACAGGTGCTTTACCTTAGCGCTTTACACTTGCTGACCCCCTTACCGACTTTACCCCATTTTCACAGGCGCGTTCTCTGGGACCTGCCTGGGACTCCTCACATCACTTATAGCACACCCAACGCAAGCTCTTGGTATGGTAACATTATAGTTATATTTGTTACTGACCAAACTTTGGGCGTCATCACCGGTAAGGCACCAGGTGGTTGTGGAGTTGATGGATGGGAAGGAGCTATGCCTTCTGCCGACTGCTTTAGCAGACGGCATCTACGCTGGAGACAGGTTTCTGGCAGAATTCTGCCCTAGAGATCCCTCATGGTGGGCTCCAATTTGATGACACCCAAAGTTTGGTCAGTAACAAATATAACTATAGTGTTACCGTACCAAAAACTTGCATTGGGTGCACTAAAAGTGATGTGAGGAGTCCCGGGCAGATTCCAGAGAACGCGCCTATGAAAATAAAGTGAAATCGGAAAAGGTCGGCAAGTGTCAAGCGCTAAGGCAAAAGCGCCTATGAAAGAAGCGGTAAGTGAACACGGCAACGTAAGTGGCAAGAGCACGGTAAGCTTAGCAAAGTCTAAGCGTTGATAATGCCTGCCGTAGCTGCAAGGCGCGAGTATGTCAAGGACTAGCGAGAGTCTGCAGCTGCCGATGACTTTGACGTTGCCGACCATAAATGAGATTTGGACAGTAAGGGAGACTGGAGTAAGGGGAGCAGGAAACTCTGTTCTTTTTTTATGCGTATGTACAAGTCGCTAAGTACTTTTTATACTACAAGGAGTTCACCGTCGTCAGTGACTAACCATTGCCAAAGCGTGGTAAACTAGAAAATTTTATAGGGGTAGCTTCAACGGTTTCAGATCCCTACCTGTCAGGGGACCTCCTTCTCTTTTCTTATTTCTTCATTCTATGCTACTACGACATTCACTCTGACTGCCCCGGGACACCTTTAATTGACCTCCGGGACCACAGAGACTGTTTAGGGCCCCGGAGGTCTAGATTACCTCTGTTTGGCACTGGTCCAGTTCTATCATGTACGCTTTGACTCTGGCTCTCTATCGGTACCCATATCATGACCTCATCCTTGCTTCACCCCCGGCGAGCATCCACCAGTACTAGTAAACAGCACCAAACAAGACCAGGCCTATACTGGGGGTTAGGGTTAGTGGTCTGATGTGATGTACAGTTGGTTCCCACGCCTCCGCCTCTGCCACCGATGCTGATGCGCCACACCTGGCCGAGTGAATCCTTAGACTTGTTCTCTTTGGATTTCCCTCTGCCAGGCAAGTAGTTACCAACGTGTCATTATTATTTCATTCTAATATACTTTGGATTTCCCTCTGCCAGTTGTGTGATAGTGCCGCAACCTCCAGAGGTCGCCCTTACAGCAGAACAAGTCTCTCTAATTCTGGTCTGGAAGCTCCTTGTAGCCTGCCAAATCTCTTGTGCCCCTACTTGTCGCTTCCCCACCAGCTTTATACACCTGTACAGTTTCTATGTCTCAGCTTGCCAATTCAGAAGCTCCCTTGCATGCCCCGGCCCCCCAGGATGAAGCCTGGACTCGCTTGCTACACTTAGAAGCTCAGGTGCAGATTACTCAAGCATCCCTTACCCACAACACCACCAAACTCACCACCCTCCAACAAACCACTGAAACCATTTCCCAGTCTCTCCAGGCACTCTTAGAGCACCTAACCCCAGTTCCCCCCACTGCCGTGGAAACTCCAGTCCCAGAGCCTCCTCTCGTGGCTCTACCAGAAACTCTGGTTGCTCCGCCTCCTACAGCAGTGCCCCGGGCCCACATCCCCTGGCCTGCACTACCAGATGCTTATGAGGGTGACCGCGCCTCTGGAGAACATTTCTTGCAGTCATGCCTGACCTACATTCACCTGAGTGGCAATGCTTTCGACTCTGATGCACTGAAGATAGCTTGGGTACTTTCATACATGAAGGCCGGGCGCACCTCCACCTATGCACTCCGGGTTTATCGGCATTCTGGGGCTATTGACAGCTTTGCCAATTGGGCTGCCTTTGAGGCGGACTTCCGGGTGGAGTTCTTCCCCATTGACCCCAGCTAAAACTGCTGCACTCACCCTCCGGGATCGTGATCAGTATGGACAGGGCAAGCGGACCTTAGACAAGTACATTGACTCGTTCCAGGCCTTGGCGGAGCAGGCCAACTACCTGGATGGTCTGCAGCTCTGCCTCATGTTCCGGGATGGTCTCCACCCAACTCTGATGGAGCACATCGACAACCTGGCCGAAGGACGCCCAGATGATGAACGGATCACCACTTGGTACAAGGTGGCCCGGGACCAGTGGCAGCTCATGGAAATCAAGCATGAGCTGCACCGCAACAATCTCTGCCTATGTTATGCCGGCGTTGTGGAAAGCCAGGGCATTTTGCCTGGCACTGCCCACTGGGCATGAAGGTACGTTACCTCTCGGCAGCGGAGCAGGAGGAGCTGCTGGCAGCAAAGGATGCAGTTGGTGACCCCTCACCTGACGCACCACCCCCAGGCTTAGAGGAGAGCGGCGCTTGCACCCCCCCCCAGTCTCAGAGCAGGATTTTTAGTCCAGCGACGGATGGAGAGTATGCCTCCATCACCTGGGGCTAACTGGTTCGCATGTCTGTCTGTAGAGAGTGTCAATATATGTTCTGGTATTGACCCCTCCATGACTGAACCTGTAAGCACCCCTCCAGACGTACAAAATCCCCCTCCGCCTTTGATGCCCCGCTCACATGGTCCCCTGGCCTGGGAGAAACGGCTGCCATGCAAGTATGTTGTGGCCTCTGCACCCTCCACCAACTCCTTGCGCCTCAAGGTGGAGATCAAGACCACCGACACCCAGCAGACTCACCGAGTGGTAGCTCTCCTGGATAGTGGAGCCACTGGCCTGTTCCTGGATGCCGAGTTTGTGAGGTGACAGGGGCTGACCATCTGGCCGCTCACTAAATCCATCCCGGTGTTCAATATCGATGGAACACCAAACGAGGCCAGTGCCATAAGCTCTGTAGTGGATCTCATCCTCCGGTACCGGTCTTATGCGGAGTGGGCTGTCTTTGCGGTCAAGAGCCTAGACAAGCAAGACATGATCCTTGGTTTCACCTGGCTCCGGGAGCACAATCCTGAAGTAGATTGGGCCCGGGGTGAAGTGACCATGAGCCGGTGTCCTCGGAGATGTGCCACCTGTGCAGCTGAGGCTAAAGAAGCACGGCGCACGGAGGTTCAGGAGCACGCTGCTATCTGGGCCTGTCGTGTGGGTTACCTCCCCTATGCTGACCTCAATTTGATCGACCCACCTCCCCTGGCATTCCCTTGTAGAGAGGCCCTCTATGAGGATGCCCGGGGTTGTGATGTCATAGCAACTGAGGAAGGCCACCACGACTTCTGTGATGCCCCAGATCCAGCCCTCCCGGACAAGGCCATTGAGGTTGGAGACCGTGTCTACGCAACTGCCCTGCCCTCCATTGCTGAGGTCTGGGCTAGCCAGACCACCTCGCAGCGGCTTGAACAGGCATTTGCGGCCAACTCCACACCCCGGTCCTTCCGCGACGCCGTGCTGGTGTATCTCCATGACTTTGAGGATGTGTTTCCAAAGCCTCCTTTGACTCTCTCCCAGAGCGTAAGCAGTGGGATCATGCCATTGAGTTGGTACCAGACTCAGCCCCAGCTAACTGCAAGGTTTACCTGCTTGTGCCCAAGGAACAGGACGAGCTTGATGCCTTCCTCCAAGAGAACCTTGACTCCGGCCGTATCCGTCCCTCTAAGTCACCCATGGCTTCCCCGGTCTTCTTCATTAAGAAGAAGGATGGCTCCCTTCGTCTAGTGCAGGACTACCGCGTTCTCAATGCAATGACGGTGAAGAACTGATACCCGCTTCCCCTCATTGCGGAGCTCATAAACAACCTCCAGGGGGCCCGGTACTTCACCAAGTTGGACGTCCGGTGGGGCTACAACAATGTGCGTATCCAAGAGGGAGACGAGTGGAAGGCTACATTCTGGACCAACTGTGGACTGTTTGAACCTCTGGTCATGTTCTTTGGACTCACTAACAGCCCCGCTACCATTCAGACAATGATGAATGACATTTTCCGGGACCTCATTGCAGAAGGCGTGGTTTGCGTGTACCTTGATGACATCCTCATTTACACCCAGACGCTAGATGAGCATCGCCGGATCGTGCGCATTGTCTTGGAACGTCTCTGCCAGCACCAGCTCTACCTCAAACTGGAGAAGTGTGAGTTCGAACAGACCTGGATCGAGTACTTGGGGCTAATCATCTCACATGGTGCAGCGGAGATGGACCTGGTGAAGGTGGCTGGAGTGGCTGAGTGGCCAGAGCCCCGGAACAAGGAGGAGGTACAGGCCTTCCTAGGCTTCACTAACTTCTACCGGCGGTTTATTCAGGACTTCTCACACAACGCCCACCCACTGTTTGATCTCACTGTGAAGAATGTGGCTTGGCATTGGGGAGCCCTGGAGCATACCGCCTTCAAAGCTCTCAAGTTGGTGGTCACCTCCAAGCCCGTTCTCCTCTTCCCAGATGATGACTCTCCCTTCCATGTTGAGGCCGACAGCTCTGACTTTGCCACCGGAGCAGTCTTGTCACAGCAATCCCGGGAGGATAAGAAGTGGCATCCAGTGGCCTTCTACTCCAAGAGCCTGAACGCAGTCAAGCGCAACTATGAGATCCACGACAAGGAGATGCTGGCCATCATTCAAGCCTTTGAAGAGTGGCAGCACTTCCTTGAGGGCGCGTGGCACAAGTTTGAGGTTTAGACTGACCACAAGAACTTGGAGTATTTCCGGACTGCCAAAAAGCTCAACCGCCGGCAGGCCCGCTGGTCTCTCTATCTGGCCAACTTTGACTTCTCCCTGCACCACAAGCCTGGCACAGCATGGGTAAGCCAGACGCACTGTCCTGGAGAGCTGACCACGGGACCGGGGGCGGAGATTACAGCAATATTGTTCTCCTCCGGCCCGAGCTCTTTGCTATCTGGGCCATGGAGGGCATGGCGGTACAAGGTGCTGAGGTCAGCATTCTCCAGGAGATTCGACGAGGCAACCGGAATGGTAAGCATGAAGACCTTATTGCCAAGGCTGCCATGGCTCTGAAGTCTGGGCCTGCCCCCAGTGCCAGGTCTGTTCGGACTGACGAGTGGGCCCTCCAGGATGGTCTTCTAACCTTCCAGGACCGCATCTACATGCCCAACATCCCAGAGCTATGCCGAAAGATTGTCGAGCAGCACCACGACTCCTGAATTGCTGGACACCCGGGCCGCTGAAAGACCTTGGAGCTGGTGTCCCAGAATTACTGGTGGCCCCAAATGTCCTGGTACATTGGATCCTACACCAGTACCTGCGATCTCTGTCTCTGGACCAAGCCTCAACGCCGTCTCCCCACTGGTCAGCTCCACCCTCTCACAGTCCCAGCAGAGCGATGGAGCGTAGCGTCTGTGGACTTCATTGTGGAGCTACCTGATGCCTATGGGTACGATGCGATCATGGTCATTATGGACCTTTATGGCAAACGAGCCCACTTCATCCCCATGCACACTACCTGCTCCGCCATGGGTGCCGCCAATTTGTACTGGAGAAACGTCTGGAAGCTCCACGGCCTCTCTGATGCCTACGTCTCAGACCGGGGCCCTCAGTTCATAGCAGAGTTCACACGGGAGCTCTACCAATTGTTGAATGTGAAGCTCCACACCTCTACAGCCTATCACCCCCAGTCCGACGGTCAGACTGAGCGCGTAAACCAGGAGCTTGAACAGTATCTCCAGCTCTTTTGCAATGAGCGCCAGGATGACTGGGACAAGCTGCTCCCTGATGCGGAGTTCCAGTATAACAACCACATACATTCCAGCACTCAGGTCTCCCCATTCTTCCTTGACACCAGACGGCATCCCCGCATGGGCTTCGAACCCCGTCAACGCCCGTCAGACAATGAAGCTGTAAATGACTTTGTAGACCGGATGCGGATAGCTCAGGAGGAAGCTAAGGCGGCGCTAACAAAAGCCAAGGACGACATGGCATGATACTATGACCAGAGACAGACCCCGGCCCCTCAGTACAAGCCTGGAGACCGGGTCTATCTGGACGCATCCGACATCACCACCACTTGTCCATCAAAGAAGCTGTCCTATCGCCAGTTAGGACCCTTTGTGATTGAACGGCAGGTGGGTCCACAAGCATACCGCCTCCGGCTACCAGTAGGGATGCAGCCAGCTCCACCCGGTCTTCAATGTAGTCAAGTTGATCCCAGCACCAGCGGATCCAATTCCAGGTCGCCACCCAGATCCCCCTCCTCCACTGGTCATCATTGGTCAGGACAAGGAGTACGAAGTGGAGGCCATTCTGGACAGTTGACTGTTCCGGGGTTGCCTCCAGTACAAGATCAAATGGAAGGGCTATGGCATCAAAAACATCTCTTGGGAGCCCCGGGAGAATGTGCACGCCCCCGAGCTGGTCAGAGAGTTCCACCAGCAGCACCCCAGCACACCCCGGGCTGTGCGTGGTATCTTGGTGGTCGACCAGGCAATACGCAACTTCTTCTACCCCACACGTCGAGACGCCGCATGCTAGAGGGGGGGTGATGTTAGGGGACCTCCTTCTCTTTTCTTATTTCTTCATTCTATGCTACTACAACATTCACTCTGACTGCCCCGGAACACCTTTAATTGACCTCCGGGACCACAGAGACTGTTTAGAGCCCTGGAGGTCTAGATTACCTCCATTTGGCACCGGTGATGACGCCCAAAGTTTGGTCAGTAACAAATATAACTATAGTGTTACCATACCAATTGCTTGCGTTGGGCGCGCTATAAGTGATGTGAGGAGTCCTGGGCAGGTCCCAGAGAACGCGCCTATGAAAATGGGGAAAAGTCAGTAATGGAGTCGGCAGGTGTCAAGCGCTAAGGTAAAGCGCCTAGGGAAGGAGCGGTAAGTGAACACGGCAAAGGTAAGCGGCAAGAGCACGGTATGCTTAGCAAAGTCTAAGCGTCAATAATGCCTGCCGTAGTTGCAAGGCACGAGGGTGTCGAGTGTTGGCGAGCGTCTGCAACTGCCGATGAGTTTGACGTTGCCGACCGTAAATGAGCTCTTGAGCGTAAGGGAGACTGAAGAAAGGGGAGCAGGAAACTCTGGTCTGTTATTTGATGGCGTATGTACAAGTCGGTAAGTACTTTATATACTACAAGGAGTTCACCGTCGCCAGTGACCAACCATTGCCAAAGTGCGGTAAACTGGAAAATTTCATAGGGGTAGCTCCAACGGTTTCAGATCCCTACCGTCCATTCAAGACCCTTAGCGACACCAGGCGGCAGATCGCAGTGCTAAACCATCAATCCATTACCCTTCTGTCTGTCCAAAATGCTTAGTGATGTCAGGCGCCGAATCGAGGCGCTAAGCGGTGTCAGACGCCAAGGTCAAACGCCAAGCTGTCCGTCAGTTTTTGATAGATCATCAAGCTTCTCGCTAAGCGCTGTCGTCAGTGACTGATGCCATCTGTCAGTTGTCATTCTGTCTGCTGTCGGCGCTATCATTGATCGGATCTGCTTCTTGCCGTGCGCGGCCGTCAAATATCGCCAAAATTGGATAATTAGCGTGCGCTAAGGTATTCTGAGCCTTTGCCGTGTTGCCGTAGCCTGCCGTTGATGCGCTGATCCTGTATGGGGTCCTATCACCGGTCCAGTTCCATCACGTACGCTTCGACTCTGGCTCTCTATCAGTACTCATATCATGACCTCATCCTTGCTTCACCCCCGGCAAGCATCCACCAGTACCGGTAAACAGCGCCAAACAAGACCAGGCCTATACCGGGGGTTAGGGTTAGTAGTCCGATGTGATGTACAGTTGGTTTCCATGCCTCCGCCACCGATGCTGATGTGCCACGCCTGGCCGAGTGAATCCTTAGACTTGTTCTCTTTGGATTTTCCTCTGCCAGGCAAGTAGTTACCAACGTGTCATTATTATTTCATTCTAATATACTTTGGATTTCCCTCTGCCAGTTGTGTGATAGTGCCGCAACCTCCAGAGGTCGCCCTTACACTACCGTCCATTCAAGACCCTTAGCGATGCCAGGCGGCAGATCGCAATGCTAAACCATCAATCCATCACCCTTCTGTCTGTCAAAAATGCTTAGCAATGTCAGGCGCCAAATTGAGGCGCTAAGCGATGTCAGACGCCAAGGTCAGACGCCAAGCTGTCTGTCAGTTTTTGATAGATCGTTAGTCTTCTTTCCCAAGCGCTGTCATCAGTGACTGATGCCATTTGTCAGTTGTCATTCTGTCTGCCGTTGGCGCTATCATTGATCAGATCTGCTTCTTGCCGTACGCAGCCATTAAATATTGCCAAAATTGGTTAATTAGCGTGCACTAAGGTATCCCAAGCCAGTGCCACGTTGCTGTAGCCTGCCATTGATGTGCTGATTCTGTATGGGGTCCTATCACCATTGACAGGTTGCCGTTAGCTACAACCACAAGGAGAGGCACTAATTGGTAGTGCCGCTAATGGACTTATTTTTAAAAATATAGTAAGTGCATAGTATAAAGGATAGCTACTCTGGATGTACATAAGAACGAATTGTAACCTCTTGAGCATCCAAGTTACCCTTAGTGTTCAAATTGTGCTAGCTTGCTCGAACTTTGTCACTAAGTTGGGCACTAGCCTCATTTATCTCATCCTCGTTGTTTATGGTGCCACCTACGGGCACACTACGCTGCACTACTCGCCTTTTCCTCTATATTTTTGTGTAAACTACGACGCTTACCGTTTGCCAAGTAGCACGCAAGGAGCTATCATCTAGCGCATCATTTTATCACCTTTGCTCGAGCATACCAGGACTCTGTCAGGACTCCTCATAACTACACATGCCAAGCACTGGAGACAGCGTTGTACTGCGTATACATCCAGCGCACCCAACTACAGTTGGCATCATCAACGCTGGTCTCTCTAATAGATATCACGCTCCTGCCCAGCGCAACTTTGCCACTTCTGAGAAACGTCCTAATGGCAGTTATTGCCCTACTGCACCAATCTTTGACATAGAGAAGTCCAATCATGTCTTTAGTCACATCATGAAAACTCCAGTCATGCTCTCTGTTGAAGAACTCTGCAGTATCACTTCCGATGTTAAGAACCAGGTTAAAACAGCAGTTACACCTCAATGACCCTTGGCGACCACCATTACTGAGATCAACGAGTTGGACAATGCACTTCCTAGCTTCTCTGTGACCATCAACCCTCCCGTTACTCTTAGTGCCAACACTTTTGCTGCTGACCCAGTTGCTAACGCTACCTAAATTGATCTAGTAATCTAGTAGAAACATATATGCAGTTGCTAAAGCATGGAGAAGAAAGATCCTGCTATCCTTACTGTTGCTCAGGACTCCCATGCCATTAGGTCTATCATGCTTACCATTGACAACAAAAGTGACATTGAGGCCATTGTGAACAGTGGTTTCCAGATCATTTCTATGGCCGCAGAAGTCGCTAATGAGCTAGGATTGATTTATGACCCTACTGTTGTCCTGAACATGCAGAGTGCTAACAGCACTGTTGACAGATCTCTCAGTCTCGTCAAGAACGTACCATGCACTATTGGTGACATTACATTCTACCTACAGATCCACATTCTATGCTCACCCACCTACAACCTCCTACTCAGTAGACCTTTTGACGTCCTAGTATGCTCAGTAGTCAAGACCCTTACCAATGAAGAAACAACTTTGACCATTAGCGACCCCAATTCCGGCATCCGACACATGGTACCAACATTTCCTAGAAGGCAACGGAAAGATACATGCAGCAAGCCACCAGAATTTACTGAACATCATGCCAGTGAGCAACCTCACTGGTGTTTTTACAGACTGTTGAGGAGGTGATTGGCAATGATCATGGAAATGTAGCGCTCACGCCAGAATATGACCATGCCAGAGGTCTTGTACATATTTTGAAAACGGCCTTTCTTGATACAGAAATACTTTCTACTACATCTAATCTCGCTACTGAAAATCCACAGAAAACCACACAAACTATTACTGACTCCTCTCTTGCCTACTTGTACCTTACCGCTTCAGACTTTTTTCAGAAAATTGCTACAAAAGACACATATCTTACTACTCTTCTTGGAGCCTCTGCTTGCCGTTCTCGGACTTTCTGCACCCCACTCTATATTTACTGATCTTAATCTCCTTTTTGCCTCTGTTTATAGTAACGCTAACATTCCCAAGAGAAAAGGCATTCAGGTGAAGAAGAAATACAAGCCCATTGCACTGAAAACCAAGCCCATAGCTGCTCATTCCTCTGAAGCTTTCCAAATCAAATGCCATATCCTTGGCAATCCCCTTGCCAACATCCCAACTCTCACGCTGCTGATGATGCCCAAAAGTAGATCAGTAGCAGATATGGTTTACGGCTACTGACCTGTGTAACAATGCGTTGGGCATGCTAAGATTGAAGAAGTCACAAGCAGTTCTCAGAGAACAAGTCACAAAAAGAGTTAAATAACAGAATTCAGTGAAAGTCGGTAACAATAGTCAGCAAGGAAATGCAGTAAGGAGGGTGTGCCTAAAAGGGTAGGAAGATGAACATGGTTAAATGTGGCAAGAGGATGCAGGAAGGGAACTAAAGGCTTAGCAATGACTAAGCTGTGTGATGCCTGCTGTAGGTGCAAGGCATGTAGGTTCTGTAAGCAAGACTGCGGCAAGCAGGCTAAGAGCATTCAGACAATTAGCAACTATGAACTTAGTCAGCTCAAAAGAAATCTGAACCGTAGGATGAACTGAGGGGTGTAAAGTGGGGTACTCTCTGTTCTGTTTCTTTAACTAATGACAACAGTAAATATTTATAGTAAAAATGAGTTCACCGTTGCTAAACGGCTAAGCGTCATCAAGGAGCAGCAAACTGAAAAGAATGTAAGTAGTCGCTGTGCATTAAACTAAATACTGGGAAATTAATGAGAATGCTATCTGTCCAAGTAATGAGAAGGCATTAAGTGGTGCCAGGCACCAAGGTGAAATGCCAAGCTGTCAGTCACGGGGAAATGCCATCATTCTAACTCATAAGCGCTGCTGCCAGCTAGTGGTACCATGTGCTTCCTAAGTGATGCCATCTGTCAATGCTTGCCAATAGCGTGATGCCTGCTGTCACTTATTATTCCTGCTGGCATTGGTGCTATCACTGATCGGGTACGTCAGTTGCTGTGTGTGGCCATTGAGAATGGCTTAAAATGGATAAAACGTGTGCACCAAGTTCAGGACAAGTGTGGCAGGGTTTCCAGAGCCAATGCTGAGCCTGCCATTAATGCGCCTAGCCTGTATGGGGTCCTATAACTGCATCCACAGCTCTTCCAACCAACAGGACAATTTACTGCCGAGCACCAACAGCAATTTAACAAAGACCACAATACCAGTTTTCTTACCAAGGATGAAATGGATGTTCTTACCAATCTTGTTGCTAAGCAGAATCAGGCCTTTGCATGGGAAACCTCCAAGCACAGCAGCTTGCGCACTGACTTCTTCTCACCTGTGGTAATTTCTACTATCTCTCATATGCCGTGGACTGAACACAACAAACTCTTACTGCCTGGTATTGAGGCCAAGGTCTGCCAGATTATATGCACCAAGATACAGGCTGGTGTCTATGAGCCCTCCAACAGTTCTTACCACTCCTGCTAGTTCTGTGTACTAAAGAAAAATGGTAATTTGTATATTGTTTACAGTCTAGAGCCACTAAATAGGGTTACTATCCAGCACTCTGGCATGCCTCCTTTTCCCAACCATGTTGTTGAGTCCTTTGCCAGATGCATCTGTAGCGCCACTCTTGATCTTTATGTTGGCTACAATGAGTGCTTAATCTATCCCTCTTCCTGCAATCTTACTACATTTCAAACTTCCTTTAGCATCTTGCACTTAGTTACTTTATCTATAGGCTGGACTAACTCAGTCCCTATCTTTCATGATGATATCACCTTTATCCTCCAATCTAAGATCTCTCATAATGTGCTTAGTTTCATTGATGATATTGGCGTTAAAGGGCCCAAGGACTGGCGACTCCTTGATGGCTTGCTGGAAAAGCATCCTGACAACCACAACATATGCTTGGCACTTTGGAACTTCTTTCAGCTTCTCAATTGTATTCTCCAGCACATGAAGTATAGCAGCAGCACCTTTAGCAGTCACAAGCTCCTACTCTGTGCACCAAGATTTAAGATCCTAGGTCATATCTGCACTCCTGTTGGTCATGTTCCTGACAAGTCTTGCTTAGCGCTTCTTGAGTGCTGGGGTCCTTGCTGCAACCTATCTGAGGTTCGCACCTTCCTCAGCACTGTTGGCATTCTCCATATATTTGTCAAGAACTTTGTCCATTGCACCCATCACCTTATCCAACTCACTCACGCTAACAAACCCTTTGAATTTGGTCCTGACCAAGTCAATTCCCAACATGACCTCATCAGAGCACTAAAAGACATTAAGCCACTTGTCCCTATTGACTACACCTCTGCCAATCCAGTTATTGTAGTGGTCAACACTTCATATATTGCTGTTGGCTATTTCTTTTGCCAGTGCCTCAGCAACAACCAGAAACAGCATCACTATAACCACTTTGGATCCATCATGCTTAATGACCAGGAATCATGCTATAGTCAGCCAAAGTTGGAGCTCTATGGCCTGTTCAAGGCATTGATAGGCTTCTACTTGGACTGAGCGCATCAAGGGACATTATAGGCCAACCAACACTTGACACACTGGAGACTCTAGCAACCAGTTTGAGTTTAGAGCAACTCTAGCTCTGTCGCTCTATTGCAGGACTTATCCATTTACCATAATCACCAGTTACCAGGCCTTTAGCATACTCCATTCATCTATTTCAAGGACAAAGAAGGCTTAGAATGTATAGTGCTAACATGATGGTGGAAGGGAGACTCTAACCAAATCCCAATCACTTCTAGAAGAGGTTAGCAGTAGGCGCTGCCATTTGACAAGGCACTTCAATCAGAAGTCTAAAAGAATCAATGATGGTGGCACAGAATATACTTAAACCCGACATCTGGACCTGTCAGGAACTGGTACAATGAGTAGCGCTGATATTAGTACTCACAGCGTTTGTTGAGGATTTTCTGACCATACCCCAGAACAGCCTGGCCAATTGGAATTATATTAAAAGTAAGCAGACTCTTATATTTCTAAGTCAATTTAGAGTTGCTGTTGGTTGCTGTGGATTATAATGCTGTTGGTTGCCATCAGTCATGTGCAACAGGTCATTGTTGACAGGTCACCATTAAAGGAAACTACAAGGAAAGACACTAGGAGATAGTGCCACAGATGGACTTATCTTGGAAAATACAGTAGCACATAGTATATAAGTTAGCTACTTCACATGTACATAACAACAAATCATAACCTCTTGAGCACCCAGTTACACTTAGTGTTCAAATTGTGCTAGCTTTACCTAACTGACTTTGTCACTAAGTTGGGTGCTAGCCTCGTCTATCTCATCTTCATCATTTACGGTACCACCTACAGGCACATTACGCTGCGCTACTCATCTTTTTCTCTTTATCTTTGCTTAAACTACGGTGCTTACCATTTGCTAGATAGCACCTGAGGCACTATCATCTAGCATATCGTTCTATTACCTCTGCTTGAGCACACTGGTGATAGGACCCCATACAGGATCAGCGCATCAATGGCAGGCTACGGCAACATGGCACAGGTCCAGGATACCTTAGCGTGTGCTAACTAACCAATTTTGGCAATATTTGACAGCCGTGCACGGCAAGAAGCAGATCCAATCAGTGACAGCGCTGACGGCAAACAGAATGACAACTGACAGATGGCATCAGTCACTGATGACAGCGCTTAGCAAGAAGCCTGATGATCTATCAAAAACTGATGGACAGCTTGGCGTTTGACCTTGGTGTCTGACACCGCTTAGCGCCTCAATCTGGCACCTGACATTGCTAAGCATTTTGGACAGACAGAAGGGTGATGGATTGATGGTTTAGCTTCGCGATTTGTCGCCTGGCGTTGCTAAGGTTCTTGAATAGACAGTAGAGATCTGAAACCGTTGGAGCTACCCCTATAAAATTTTCTAGTTTACCGCACTTTGGCAATGGTTGGTCACTGGCGACGGTGAACTCCTTGTAGTATATAAAGTACTTACCGACTTGTACATACATCATCAAACAATAGACCAGAGTTTCCTGCTCCCCTTTCGTCAGCCTCCCTTACGCTCAAGATCTCATTTACGGTCGGCAACGTTGAACTCGTCGGCAGTTGCAGACTATCACTAGCCCTTGACCTATTTGCGCCTTGCAGCTATGGCAGGCATTTACAACGCTTAGACTTCGCTAAGCTTACTGTGTTCTTGCTGTTGATATTGCTGTGTGCACTTACCACTCTCTTTATAGGCGCTTTACCTTAGCGCTTTACACTTGCCGACTCCTCTTACCGACTTCTTCCTCATTTTCACAGGCACGTTCTCTGAGACCTGCCCGGGACTCCTCACATCACTTATAGCGCGCCCAACGCAAGCTTTTTGGTACGGTAACACTAAAACTATATTTGTTACTGACCAAACTTTGGGCATCATCAAATTGGAGCCCACTGCAAGGGATGGATCTCTAGGGGCAGAATTCCGCCAGAAACCCGTCTCCAGCGTAGGCGCCGCCTGCTAGACCAGTCGGCAGAAGGCATAGCTCCTTCCCACCCATCAACTCCACAACCACCTGGTGCCTTACCGGGTCTCTCTCTTGCACAGGAACTACAGAACGCCACTGTAGACGAATTTCCTGACCTCTTCCCGCGTTCTCTCGACTTTAGCGCCAACGACCTCTTAGCGTCGCCGCTTGCCGTACCGCAACCAGTCACCCCCATTACTCCGTTAACGCCTCTTTCTCAACTCATTTCCCTTACCCCGTCGCCAATCTCAAGAACTCCTTCCCCACAACTGCTAACCGAACTCGGTACCACCGTCGCCATGGAACAACAAGTTCAGCGCATGCCGCCACGAAATCACTTCTCAGCACCAAAATGGGACGAGTCCAAGCCACGGGAGCTCTCCCAGTATTTCAAAGAATGAAAGTATTTATTCAGGGATTGTGGCATTACCGACCACACACAGATGAAGGAGTACGTGGCAAGGTACTGTCGTATGACACGGCAGAGACGTGGACAGGCCTTGCCAAGTTTGCCGCCTTTGTTCCTGCCGCTCCACCCATTCCAGCCCAAGGCGCCTCGTATGAAGGCTAGAAGACGGCAGTAATCCAGTTGTACCCTGGCACTGAAGAAGCTACCTGATACTCAGTAAACGAATTACAGAAACTTGTACAGGAATCATTCAACAACGGCACCTCATCTCTTGGCGCATTCTCCACATATTACCGCGAATTCCAAAAGATTGCTAGGTGGTTAGTACAAAATGGCAAGCTATACATTAACGAGGAACGTCGCCTATTCCAACAAGGCATCCCAACTTCGCTTTGGACTCGTATTGCTCATTGCCTAGAGATAGTTCATCAGGCCCATCACCCAGATGAGCCCTATAACGTTGCCGACGTCTTTGAAGCTGGTAAATGAGTTCTCAAGAGGACGGACACTGGCGTTGGGCTGCAACGTGCTAGGATGAGCCCACCACCTGAGCAAACCAACGGTATAATTCCCATCCCGCCTCCTGTTGTCGACTTCGTTAAGAAGGAGGATCTCAACGCTGCCGTTACTGCTGCTGTCGCTTCCACCATGACTCATATTGAAACTATGATTACCACCAATCTCGCTAACCAACCCGCTAATGTACCTGCGTCTGGCCCTTGCCACTTCTGTGGGGAAATTGGACATACTATGACTAGAAGACGCTGCGCGACCCTAGAAAACTACATTCAGCAAGGAAGGATTCGAAGGGCTATCGACAGCAAGATAGTTCTTACTACTGGCGCCACCATCCCCAACTACCCAGACAAGAAGTCTTTCCAGGAGCGAGTTGATGAATGGCATAGGCTGATGACGCCCAAAGTTTGGTCAGCAACAAATGTTGGAATTGTGTTACCGTACCAAGAGTGTGCGTTGGGCGCGCTATAAGTGTGTTGAGGAGTCCCGGGCAGGTCCCAGAGAACGCGTCTTGTGAAAAAGGGTAAAAGTCGGTAACGGGGTCGGCAAGTGGTAAGCGCTAAGGTAAAGCGCCTAAGGAAAATGCGGTAAGTAAACACGGCAAGGTCAACGGCAAGAGCGCGGTAAGCTTAGCGAGGTCTAAGCGTCGATAGTGCCTGCCGTAGTTGCAAGGCGCGAGTATGTCGAGTGTTGGCGAACGTCTGCAACTGCCGATGAGTTTTGACGTTGCCGACCGAAGCGTAAATGAGCTCTTGATCGTAAGGGAGACTGAAGTAAGTGGGGGAAACTGTGGTCTATTCGTCTGCTGTCTATGTACAAGTCGGTAAGTAATATATATACTACAAGGAGTTCACCGTCGCCAGTGGCTAATGACGCCAGAGTGCGGTAAACTGGAAAATTTGAAAGGGGTAGCTCCAACGGTTTCAGATCCCTACCGTCCATTCAAGAGCCTTAGCGACGCCAGGCGACAGATCGCGAAGCTAAACCATCACTCCATCACCCTTCTGTCTGTCAGAACACCTAAGCGACGTTGGGCGCCAAATCGAGACGGTAAGCGGTGTCAGACGCCAAGGTCAAACGCCAAGCTGTCCGTCAGTTTTTGATAGATCATCAAGCTTCTCGCTAAGCGCTGTCGTCAGTGACTGATGCCATCTGTCAGTTGTCATTCTTGCTGCCGTCGGCGCTATCATTGATTGGATCTGCTTCTTGCCGTGCGCAGCCGTCAGAGATGGCTTAAAATGGGTAGAACGCGTGCGCTAAGTTCGGAACGAGTGCGGCAAGGTTTCCGGAGCCG
>QGOA01000016.1:0-11238 GCA_003313075.1 Termitomyces sp. MG16
AATATAATTTTATCTAGTTCTACTAACTAAAAAGCTATGTAGCCATGGCCATATAGCATGCTATGCTACATACCCTTCAATCAGACCGAGTTACAGTTTCACAATACCATGATGGTCAGACTGTTGGTAAGTCAGGAACAGGGGCTATTGAAGAGTCCTCAGGCTTCCAAAATAGATCAGCAGTAGCATCGTCCATGTTATAGTTGAGGAGGTCATTCTTGGATACAGGCTCATGAGAGGTGCTCAATGGTCCTGCCTGCGGCAGGGAGTTGTTATAGTTCCAGAGTGGGTACAGTATGAGAGTTGGGTCAATAGTCTAACCCATTGTTAGTTCTTTGGGCTCAGAAAGAGCTCTATCATCAGACAGATAGTAGCATGTCCAGAGTTTATAGGTGTGAATATTTTGCTTAATATAGAGATATATTCCCTTCCAGAATGTGTCATTGAAGGCTCAACAGTTATCCTGCTGCTGCAGCAGCAGGTGTTGACAGTCACTAACAGTGGCCTTGCACTACCCATCCCACTCAGCAAGGAACTAGGGAGTCCTATAATGCTCAAGGCATTGAAGCCTCTTGTTGTCAATTGCCTCAGCTTCCAGACATAGCCAGTGGTCAGTGAAGAATATATGGGCCAGAAAAGTGACCCATATGTGTATGCATGGTCTGCTCAGCTGACCAGAATCTGGTTATGAATGAGGACATGTATCACATCCAAAGTGGTGAAGATGGAGGAAGAGGCCTTCAGAATATCAACAGTCTGAGCTTCAAAGTTTGGATCTTGGGCTTAAAGAGGCACAAATGGCTGCTTTGTAATTGCTTTGTAGTCAGCAATGGCTTTTTTGTAGAGGCCAGGCCATACAAATATATAGGCCAGATGCTTATGCATTGTGGACTTGAACAGATGGCTGGCACAAATAGTGCATACAAGCACAAATTCAAATAGGCTGTGCCAATATATGTGCATGGCACAGTCTATGGTCAGACCAGTCCATATGGGCATCCCAGAACGCTCATATAATAGGGCGTATAAGCCCAAGTAGTCCAAAGCAAATGGCTGCTTTGGGTCAAGAGAGTTCAGGCCTACAAAGGCCAGTCATCCATTTTTCTTATGGCAATAAAGCCATGAAGGTGCAATCACACATGGGACTGGCTCCTGCTCCTCATTGCTTGTAAAAGGTACAGCAATTATCTGGTATTAGACATTGCCAAGTAGTTGGGACATTGTCCTGTCCTGGGCTGTAGAGTGACAGTTAAGGGTCATCTGCATAAACTTGTTGAGCAAAACATAGCCTAACTGAACTGATGCTGACAAATTAGTGTAAACTAGTTGTTAACCAGTGCATGGAGCCATCAAAGCTCCCAAAAGTTGCAAAGGAATCTCTGAGATGCAACTTGGTACACCTTGCTGTTGTGAGATGTCTGCACAACATTGCCCAGTTTGTTGGCCTCAAAGGTCCTAGCTGCATGGGCTTCTTGCCTAACAAAGATAGTGTTAGTCACTGGCAACCAGTAGAATTGAGGAGCCAGCCCCATGCCAAAGAATGAGTTCTGGTGTTCAATGGTGTGATATCACACCATCAAGTGCATTAGAAATGCACCTGGTTTCTTCTTTGAGGAGGGCAGCTTCTTGTTTGGTGCTCTTCTGTATCCAATGGTCTATCTTGGCCTGTTGATTACTGTTGCACCACTTGTGCACCATACATTGTACTGCAATCTTGTGTGGCATCAGAGATTCCATACAAGCCTCTTTAGGCTTCTCATACTATTCATCATCAGAGGGTGGCAATAGCAGCCTCTCTAGGATGGAGCTCTCAGACCATGAGTCCATTGCTCACACATAACAAGAGTACCAGGCTGGGGAGCAATGTTAGCCTCTGAGGCCCCTTTTGGGGCATCCTTGGAGAAGTGCACATTGATGTAGGCATGTCCTTTCAGGTGCTTATCCTGACAATCCTTGCAGGGTTGAGAGGCCTTAGCCTCAGTGGGGTGTGTACTAATGCTCTGAGAACTCTGCTCCCCAGAATGTATGGCAGATGCTATGGATAATAGTTGCAAAGATGCAACCTCAGATGCACCACTGGCAAGGTGCAGAATCAGTCAAAGAGCGGCTGGGACAGGGACATCATTGTAAGAGAGGATGTTCTGTCCTAGGCCAGCTTTCTGGCCAGGGGCAGAAACATTTAATACAGTCAAGTAGAAGGGCACATCCTCCACTCCTTGCTGATGTGCCCTTTTGCTAGAGTTGGTGTCATGACTTGGGGGTGTAGTCTGCTGCTTGCAAGCAGCTGAAAGGGCAAGGAGATCAGTCTTGCACTGAGCATGCATGTGGTCCTTGTAGTCCATCATCTGGCTAATGAGGACAACAGCCTCCACATTGTAGAGGAACAATGAGTCTGCAGGTACATTGTATCTGTTGTCCCCCAGATGTTGGAGGAGGGAAGCCAGAACAAAGTCCTAGTTGTGAGTGGGCTCAATAGCCCATGCTTTTCTTTTGTTGCATTGAGGATGCAGCTCTTCTTCTGAGCTGGGCTCAGGTTGGTGCAGCATATCTAGCTGCTGTAACAGGGAGAGCCTGGCCAGGCTCTCCATTGGTGCTTCAGCCAAAACCTTGCTACTTGTGTCTGCAATGAGAGCTTCTGCACTCTTGCTAGCTGGGAGATCAATTTTTCTTCCTCAGTAGACATTTTATATGAGGCACCATACTGGGGCATTATGCCTCAAGCTTCCATCCAAGCTGGGAAGAATGGCATCATTGCCAGCACACTAGCTATACCAGGGTAGTCTGCCAAGATCATAAACAGGGGCAGGGATGGCAGTTCTATTGTTTCCCTCACTATTACTGGGGTTTGCCTCCACACTAGCATTGCTTGGGGGCTAAATAGCCCTCTGTATGAGACTTGCTGAGATTGTCCCTCAGCATGATGTGGCACATAAGCATCCATTACCATCTGACAAGGCAGAAAACCATCCATGGGTATGTTTTAGGGCATAAAGTTGCCTTGCATGAGTTGTTGTAGCTGATTGACACTAATCACTGGCTGCTGCAGTGGGTAGCCTGCCACTAGTTGTTGCTGCTGCTATGGGAAGCCCACAGCCTGGCCATCTGCCCTTCCTTTTAGCTGATAGTATGCCCAATGGTAAAAACTCAATGGGATGCTGCTGCTGGATATCCTGGTCCATGGGTGATGGAAGAAAGGGAAAAAAGAAATTTCAAATTTCAGGACGTGTCTCAGCCACAGTTGCTGACCAACTCAGCCAAGCTGTGATCAGCACTGCTGATCATATTAGGCACTGGCATGCTTATCTAAATAATGTGGGTGCTTAATGCCTTTCAACTCCAAATAGCAGTCAAATGCTGCTAACTTAGAACAATGGAAGTATGGCTTCCATGTTATGTCCCTGAAGGACCAACATACCTCAAACTTGAGCATATTCCATTCAGTCTACTAGTGCCTGATTATGCACTCAACAAACCATTCATTGTTGTCCCATGCTCCAAAGTCATAGGGGCCCAGGATTGCCCTGTTAGAGAACAACACATTGTCAGACACGTCATATGGTTGCAGCAGCGATACATGAAACTTCAGAACAATATGTCGTTCCTGCAATGCCTGTGGCAGCTCCAGCATGTAGTTGGAGGTATTAGACTCTGCATTTAGCATGTGATATGGGCCTTGAGTATAGAGCTTATATTTCTTCCATTTCAAGTACAGCTTGTACTTGCATAGTCGTTCAAACACAACTCTGAGGTGCTGTTCATGCTCCTCCATAGAATCTGAATAGATGAATATGTCATCTAGGTAGACATGCATAAAGCATTCTATCATGTCTTGGAATATAGAGGTTATCAACCTCTAAAAGGTAGCTGAGATGTTATAGTCTCCAATTTGCACAATGTTGCTAGTAAATATGCATATGATCAATGCAAACATGGTCTTGGGTACATCTTCAGTGTGGATGTGCACCTGCTTGTAAGTATTAGTGAAGTCAATTTTTGAGCGATACTTTGCTCAAGCCACGTCTTCCCAGATCACTTCTTGATCTAGTAAAGGAGTTATATCCTTTATGATGTTATCATTGTGCTGGCATGCATCAAGAGCAGTTCAAAGGATTCCATCCTTCTTTAAAATGCACAGCAATGGTGCAGCTTAAGCAGTAGTACATGGTGACCACTATTGAGCATTCAAATAACAATTAGTTTTATCATATAATATCAGGTTCTGCTGATGATGGAGGCTTCTGATAGCAAGCAGGTCCTTACTAGGCAGACTTGAAGTCTATAGAATATCTCCAGGTAACAAAGAGGCAAGTTCTGGAGTTTTGGGTCAGGCATGAGGGTGCTTTGGAGAGTACATGGAGCACCAGGGTTCATAGGTGTGGTGAAGCAAGATCCTGGGCTAAGTCTGGAATATGGCGAAGGAGGAAATGGAGCTGGTTAAAGCAAGAGATAATTGGGGAAGTGATCAGGAAAAGAGACTGAGGCCAGGAGATGGAAAGAAGATTGAAGTAAGACTTGAAAGAGTAAGAAAATAGATTGGGCAAGTAATATGAGATAGACAGAAGAGTATAGAGGCAGAAGTTATAGCAATATCAAGATTACTGAGATGGCTTGCTGGCTACAGGCTAAATACCTATGATGGCTAAGGTCTGGGTTGTTTGGGTAAGTTTTAGGACTGCATTTTATGAGATTGGTCCTGTGCGGTATATTGTCCAGGTATGGGTCTTGTGCACTATATTGTTTAGGTAAGAGTGTGGTGCCAGAAGGATCAGTCAGGGCTTATTGGCTATGTAGGGCTGTGTACTGGAGAGTGATTGGTGAGATCTGGAGCTTGAGGATGAATGCTGGTATTGGCTACTTGGTTGGATGATGAGAGTGGGGATGCTGGGGCTTGTGTGGGCTCTTGGGGTATGTCAGAGGTGACAAGTAGTGTGCTGGGGTTATCATGGCAGGTTGTGACATGTAATTGCTTCTGGAGTGCACATGGACAGCATGACAAGTAGTACTTGTACTGCTTACTCTTGTCTATAAAATTAATCTCATAGTTCACTTTCTGCCATGGCAGGAGCTTCTCCTTGGTTTTATTGACCATATCAGCAAATTTTGCTTGCTATTGCTGATGCTACTAAGAAATGTCATCCTCACAAAGGCTTATTGCCTTCTGTTTTCCCTTCAGCCGTATTGGGAGAAGTACTTCTACCTGTATTCAATGATAGATGTGGCTGCTGTTCATATTGCTTGCACACAGCAAGCAACCAATCAACACTGTTATCAGGTATATGCAGCCATAGCAGGGGGTCCACTTTTGCTGCCTTATGGGCCACAAGGGTCTTCCCCTCACATCTAATTGAATATGCCACAGAGACTTTGTCCATGGCTGGCTGACAATACTCTGGTGCAATGGCAGTCCATTATTGGTGTGCATTTCATGCACAAGTGGCTGCCACCAACTCATTCCATTCCTGCAGCATTTGAGAATCATATGCCCAGTCATACTTAGGTAAAGGAGCTGGCTGCTTCTATAAGGACCATGTGTCCTCACATTTGGAGGCTCCTGCCTCTCAGTTGCTGTCCCTCAAATCATCTAATTTAACTCATGAGGATGTAGGTGGACATACATCCACTGAGTCCTCAAACTTTTTTGCCTTTTGCTGGTGTTTTCCTGGAGGCTTTGCACCTTGAGCGTCTAGAGCAAGTAGTCACTTGTTTTATGCCTTGGAGGATTGATATTCCTCCTTGCTCATCATCACCACTTTGTGGTCTGAGCTCAGTCCAGACATAACCTGTACTTTCTTGACCACATCCTCCACTATTGGCACTTTTCACTGACCAAGTCATAGAGAATTCTTATGCTTCTCTGTAGTGTGGTGATGTCAAAGGCAATTATCAGTATTGTCCACTGTAGCACATTTGGCTGGGATCACTTTCCCATTCACTAGCACTTGACAGTGCTCAAAGTCTAGCATAACTTTGTTACACTGCATGAATGGTGTTTCCAATATCATGTTGTAGCTCGTTGTCAAAGATGTCATTGAATATATTCACTGTGACATACTCCTCCCCCTCCATGACCACACTTTTGGGCTCTGTGCCTAATGCCTTTTTGGGAGGCTGTTGGTCATCTATGAGGTGCTCAGCCTCAGACTTGGTGGAGATATCTCCATCACTCCTACTAGCTGCTGCAGTATGTGTGGCATATATGTGGGCTTTGGGTGTATATCACTTTTTGTGGGCTCCTGCCCTTATAGAGCAGCTGGTAGCATAATGGCCTGCTTGGCCACATGCAAAGCATGTTCCTGTCTGTCCAGATAGGTTGCCCAACTTGAGTTCTGGCCTGGATTTAGGGTGTTCTCCATCTGGAGTCTGCTTTGATCATGGGCGGCCATGCTCTTGATTCTCAGCCAGAGCTTAGTATACCATAAACCACATGTTTCAGTCATGGTCCATGTCAGCCTTTTTGGCCAGGAAGTTTCTTATATGTGGTCCATGTCAGCCTTTTTGGCCAGAAAATTTCTTATATGCTGACCATGCAGGGGTGCCACTGCAGACATAGGTTGCCTGCTTCCTCCTCTATAGCTACTATAATGCTTGTGGTAGTTAGCAGTCTTAAGAGACTGCTCATATCTTATAGCATACACTACAAACTCCTCAACATCGTTGACCTCTGAGGATAGCCCATCCTTGCATATCAGACAGTGGCGCATGTCTGCTGGAATACTATTTAAGAACACGAGCTGCGCCATGTGCCTTCAGCATGCAGCTAGCATCTCGTTGGGAGCTTCACCCCCAAACTTCCCCAACTAAGCCTCCACCCTAACCTCACTTTGTTTGGTTAAGGCTCCAAGTATGTATAAGTAATTCAGCCTCCACCTTAACCTCACTTTGTTTGGTTAAGGCCTTGGTATTTCCCAGGTCAGTGCTCAATCCCAGCCTCAACTTCACTTTGTTCAGTTAAGGCCTTGGTATTTCCCAGGCCAGTGCTCAATCCCGGCCTCAACCTCACTTTGTTCGGTTAAGGCCTCGGTATTTCAATCTTGTCAAAGTAATATTATAAGCTGAATTAAATTTTTCTGATTTTTCAGTGATTTTTCTGGAAGTTTTTGAGTAGATCTACTGGAAAACACACTAAAAAGGCAATTCTTTATTCAATCTTTTTGTTTTTCAACTCAAGTCTTAAATTCAACTTCAATACTATTATTAATTTGTTGATATTTTATGTTCTGAGTAGTTAAAAGCTCAAATACAATCTCAACCTTACTTTTTTCAGTGCAAGAAATTGAGCTCAAATTTGACTTCAACTCATTCAAATATTAATATTACATTGTTTAATATATAAAACATTAATTTATTAACTCTGCACTATATGAATCTTCAATAAAATATGCTCAGGACATACATACACTGGGTGCAGAGAATGACATTCTTTTGTAATTCAATTAATTTCAGAATTTAATTTGAATAGTTTTATTAAAAAACATTTTAACTAAACTTAGAAAAATAAAAAAAAATTGCCACAGGAAGCTTGTTCTGGTTTTTAGGCTGAAAATGACCAATATAGTCCCTCCAATACATTTGAGAGCATTAGACCAAGTACCATTCAAAATCTAATTACAATATTTTTTTAATAATTTTAATAAAAATCTGAAGTTAATTGCATTATTTTCACTGTATTTTTATATTGTTTTGGCAAAAAATATCATTCCTGCATCCAGTCATAAAGAGAGGAACCAACAAAAAAACAAAAATGATTGCAGAACATGTGTATTATGCAAATTGATGCTAAACAATAGAAAGAGCCAAAAATCTGATGTGCATAGCCACAATTTCAAAATCAGCTTATTAGATAAGCTGCTGACAAAGATTAGCTAAGATTTTGATATTCTGACAAATCTTAAGTCAGCAGTGCTCAAAAAGGATCAAGTTCACATGAGTTGTTCTATTTTATATAGATTTCAAGCATAGTGTACTCATCTGGATACACTGCCATGTTCTGGGCATGGTTATTAAGAGTATCATAGAACCCTTGCACATCCAACTTCTTGGAGTGTTACATCTGAGTTGCTTATTCCAAGATCTACTTTAGTAGACTAAGGTTTTACTACCTGCTTTGGCACACATTTTGTTCTTGAAATTTGTGCCCTTCATATGACCTTGGCCATTGCCATGCCTTTTCCCTTCCAGCTATTTCAATTTTCTACTGGCCATGTCTTTGAAATTTGCTCTCTTTTAGCTATCTTTATTAGCTATTATATATTTTGAAAAATTTGCTCCTCTCTTCTGCTATCTCTGCTGGGTAATTAATCAAATTTTTTTTATATTGAAGGATTATACTTTTATTTTCTATATATCTATATTTAAAGTTGTTTTCTTTTGAATATTATTTTTTCTGTCAGCTTGTATAAATCTAGTTTTTTGTTTAATAGAATGTGCTTATATAAGCTATAGCTTTAGTAATAGTTTATTGCTTGATTAATCTGTTCTGAAATTGCACTTTCACATCTTGATTGAGTTTACAAATTTGTTTTTTTTTAGCATTTTATACCTAGTTGTCAATCTATAACTCCTTTTATTTATATATATTTAAAGAGTCAACTATTATAATTTTAATTAAGTCTTTTATCTATATTAACTGATACACTTAATATATTGAGAAACATTTCACTAAGCCACGTTAATAGAATCACATTATCATGAATCATTGTAATGTGACAATATAATATGATGATACCATGAACCATTGTCAAAGGATTAAAAAGAGTACAATAGCTACCAATGCCTGCTTTGTCCACATATTGTACTATATATAATTCAGAATGTATGAAAGAGTATTCTCAGTCATGTTTACACTTACTGAAGATATATTATTCATTATCTAATCTATGAATGCTCATACTCACAATTGTATCTAGATATAAGCTTACTTATATAATTACCTAGGTACATGATGGTCTGACCTACACACAACATAGTTCAAATTCTAATATAATATATTGAAATCAATAATTGCAGAGACCATTAGAAACTGAGAAACTTTGATTGATCATCTTGGATATAAATCATATCTTATGCTTATATAGCATCTAAAAATATCTACAAAAAGCAGGTTTATTTCTCACTTTTGACATAGTTTGTTGTAGTATTCAAACTATCTCTGTTTACAGGCTATAAATGTGATGCTACAATTGCTGAAAGATACATCTGTTTCTGTATAGAAGTCATATTGATATCAATATCTTCTATGTCTACAGAGACAATAATGAAAATTGAAGGCTTTGAGATTAAGTCTCTATATTTTATTTGTCTACTTATCAATACATATCATGTCATACAATTCTTAAATTTATATTGATAATACTAATATATATAATCAATTTTCTCAATTATTGAGAAACTCCTCCTTTCAAATTCACACAAAAGCTCAACTCATTTAAATTTAATCTCAAGCTTCATATAAATAATAGCTAGAATTTCTCTCTTTGCTTCAGTAATTGTGCCATTGGTCTCTTTTTGACTATTCAATCTTATAAACAGTTATTGATAAAACTCTACTGTAGTGTAATGGAGCGTCACACATGTTACTAGCATCAATGACACTATATGCATTCAGTAGAGTATTATGTAAGATAACATCTTGTATTCACTCTAGTTCTAGTCAAATCTGATACTGGGTTCTGATTTAGTACTGTGTGATACATACAAGATAGTTCTAGTTCACAACCAATAGTTACATTTTTTTAAATCTTCTGCTATTGGCTTTAGACTCTAGGCAACTCATCACAACAACTCTCAATTTTTGTTGGCATTACGTCAAAAACATGCTTCCATGACTGGCTCTCTTGATCTGGACCCCCCTTTTCTAGCTCCAGATGGTGACTCACCTGTGTCTCAAGCTGTCTGGACACAACTCATGTCTGCTTACCAGCCCCCGTCAAAGTGGGATGAAAAGATACCTCATAATGTTAGTACAAGCTTTGGAATGCCAGGTGGACTATCCATATCACAGATGATGTCTATTGTATGGCCTGGTGGTAAACCAGGGGAGAGATCTGCAGTCTCAGAAGTGTTGCTACTAGCAAGCCAAATGCCTTCACTGATGTACCCAGTATTACCTGAGAGCTTAGCAGTTCAGTCCGAAGGTCAACCAGACCTTACTCAGTATCTAGAAATGGTGCAAGGCAGTGCTTTCATGCACAGCACTTCATTCCGGACTGTGCCAATGGAGCAGCATTTGAAGTATGTGGTGGACACTGCCACTGAACCAGGACCATTGTTGTTGATGATACAGGAACTGAAGCAAGGACCAACTATAATAGTCAGTAGGGAGAATGTCAATATTGTACAGCTGGGAAAGGCACTGTTGGCACCTAGAACTCAGAAGTTGCATGAAGGGGTCAGCAAACAGCTGCAGGTGAGGCATGAAGGCCTTAAGAGAGTTCTGGACTTAGAGTCCAAACTGGAGTCCTCAGAAAATGAGGAAAGTAAGAGGTCACATTCAACCCTGTCTATCCAGTTACAGCTGGTACTGGACCAATACCCATCAGTTGCAAAGAAATTGATGCAAAAGCATCTGCAGCTTTACATAGGAAAGCATCTACAGTTAATGGCTGCTAGGAGCCACAATATACCTTGTACAGATTTGACTGAATATATCAAACTATTTGTGCATATCTTCGAACTCAAAGTGGTGGAATACCTAAAGCGCAAAGTGGCATAAGAGTCAGCAGTCTCAATGGCCATTCCAGCTGATTCAGTAGAATGTGAAATAAGTGTGCGCCAATAAGCATCATTGATTTTGGATGCAATGAAACTGCTGAATGTGCTTCGTCAGGCCAATGAGTCTCAGCACACATAGAGACATCACAACGGTACGTGTCATATGTTGTACGGGAGCCCGCTTTGTGCTGTACCATACGTGTCCAGCGGAGTCCGCTACACTGGAGCGGAGCAGTCCCCACAGTGCCGTAGAATACAGAGCCGCAGACGTGTCACAATGTGCTGTATGACATGGTCCAGTGGATCGATAAAAGGCGGGCACACACATGCGCATGCAGGCCCGGCGGATGCCAGCGGACACTAGCGGATGTCAATGTGCGTTAGCGGCCGCCGGCGGGCATCAGCACACGAGTGAAAACCTCCTTCATTGGCGGACTTCATGGCATGAATAAACCCTCCTTGAGGTTCCCCATTTCCCTCTCCTCTCCATTCCTCCCCGCAATAACTCGAGGCTGCACGTCTCCCCTT
>QGOA01000018.1:0-10256 GCA_003313075.1 Termitomyces sp. MG16
CTGCTGACCCTGTTATCTTGGCAGTGGATACCTCGTACATTGCCGTTGGCTACTTCTTGTGCCAGTGCCTTAGTGACAATCGGAAACAGCGACGCTACAACCGCTTTGGGTCTATCACACTAAACGACCGGGAATCTCGCTACAGTCAGCCTAAGCTAGAGCTCTATGGACTCTTCAAAGCCTTCCAGTTGCTAAAGATGTATTTGATTGGAGTACGGAACCTTATTGTTGAAGTCGATGCTAGGTACATCAAAGGCATGCTGCAGAATCCCAACATCCAGCCATCCGCTAGCATGAACCGGTGGGTAGTCGCTATCCTCATGTTTCACTTTGAACTGGTTCATGTCAAGAGCTCTTTCCATGGACCAGATGGACTCTCTAGGCGACCACGGCAGCCTGGCGACCCGGCAGTGGACCCACAGGCTGATAGCGATTTCGAGGACTGGATCGGCCGCTTACATGGTTTCGTGCACCTCATACAACAGCCAATCCCCCTACTACAACGGCAACAGCCTACCAGCATATTTTTACATCCCATTATCCCTTACCGCCCCAAGATTTTTAGCGCACCCCTCACATTCTACACGGCAAGCATTTTCAGTCAAAATTCACCTCCGTAAAAGTCGTACAAGAACCCCAACTGCTAAGAGAAGACAGTAGAAACCTGACCTACGATGCCGTTCCCCGATCCGCCAAGGCAAAGGCAGAAGACAGTCACTTGTTAATAGTTGAACAATGGATACAAGACTTTAAGCGACCCGCAGGCTTTACCGACAAGCAATACGCAACCTTTATCCAATATGCCACCCACTTCTTCTTTACCGACAACCGACTTTGGCAACGAAATCGAGATGGCACTCACAAGCTGATTATCAAGCCAGAAAGTTGCTTACAAGTCCTGCGCGCCATGCATGATGAGCTAGGACACAGAGATCTGTACGCTACTCGAGCTTCTCTTTTAGAACGATTCTGGTGGCCACACGCTAGTGCCGACATCGCCTGGTACATCAGGACTTGCCACCTCTGTCAAATTCAACAAACGCGCCAAGTGCTCATCCCACCAACCATTGCAACGCCAGCTCCCCTCTTCAGCAAAATTTACGTCGACACTATGCATATGCCTAAATCTGGCCGCTACAAGTACATTATTCAAGGTTGTTGCTCGCTAATCCACTGGCCTGAATTTCAAATGCTTCAAAGAGAAAACATGGAGGCGGTTGCCAAGTGGCTATTTGAGGACGTCATTTGCCGTTGGGGAGCGCTAAGGGAAATTGTTACGGATAACGGTGCGCCAATTATCAAAGCGCTAACATATCTCGCCAAGAAATACAACATTCACCACATTCAAGTATCTGGCTACAACAAACGCGCCAATGGCTTGGTAGAGAGGCCACACTTTGACGTTCGGCAAGCGCTCTTCAAGGCAGTCGATGGCGACAAATCTCATTGGAGTGAAGCGACCTATTCAGTATTTTGGTCGGAAAGAGTTACCATTTGTAAGCGCATGGGTTGTTCTCCCTATTACGCGGCTACTGGCACCCATCCTTTACTTCCTGCCGACATTATAGAAGCGACCTACCTTCAGCCAGCGCCTAACAGCATCCTAGCGACTACCGACCTTATCGCCAGACGAGCTATTGATCTCCAGCAAAGGAAAGAAGATTTAGACCGACTCCACAAGGTAGTCTTTAGCGCCCGTCGCCAAGCAGCCCTACGATTCGAGACCGACCATAGTGCCACTATCAAGGATTACAACTTCCCAAGGGGCACGCTAGTGCTTATGCGCAACTCCAAAATCAAAACCTCTTACAACAAGAAAATGCGCCTGCGCTACCTAGGGCCCTTGGTAGTTATCTCTCGTAACTGTGGAGGCGCTTACGTGCTCTGTGAATTAGATGGTTCAGTACTACATCGACCTGTTGCCGCCTTTCACCTATTACCATATCTCGCCAGAGAACACATTGACTTGCCACTTGAAGCGCTAGATATCGACACCGCCAAGCTTAGGGAACTTGAAGAAACAGAATTATTGGACGATGATGACTTGCCGACTCTAGTTGAAGAAGAAGAAAATGATTAGAAAAGACTATACTGATAAGCTCTCATTTTCTATTATTTACTTTACATATCTTTCTTGCCGTTACTTATTATACTATATTCAACAGACATTTCTTTACATAGTCAAGTCACAGCACTAGCGGGTCGCCAATGCTTAGCGCCCTGCGCAACTCTCGCCAAGGGTTTTTTGCTATGATGATTTACTGAGCGTTTCCCTTTTCCTCAAAAATTTGTCTAAGTCCCTCACTTATTACTGCTCTTGCTAAAACCTACCTTAGTACTTGCCGCCTGCCTTTTCTTTGCTTTACTTTCTTTGCTTTCTGTGGCTGCACTAACTCAGATTATGGGACTTATCTTTCCACTCAAAAACGAGGTGGCAAGAATAATATTGACGGTAACAAAAAGAAGAAAATATAAAAGACGGCCTATCTACCCTAAGGTCCGTCAGTCTTCATCCTCGGGAAGCGACATGGAGTCGTCAAGCGGCAAGAGGTCGCCAACTTGCACGTGGTTAAGAGTCTGCCACTCCAGAGCCTTGTTGCAGTCGGCTTGGTACTCCTGCAAGGTATCCATACTTCTAGTCAAGTTGGAATACCGCAGTCACGAAGCCATAATTTGCTCCCATGCTCGCTCACACTTGCAACCCAGTACCGCTCGCATGCTTGCCGCACGTGCCGCCATGCGCTCTATCACTTGAGGAGGATACAAGGCCACCACCGGATAAACCAAGTCTTCCCCCAGCCACTTGTGAGAGTTGCCAGCAACTCTTGGCTGAGGCTGGGGGGTCCACGACGAGGGCCCACTCGAGCTCGTCCAGAGCTGTGTTGCCAAGTCACCCTCACTTACCCAGGGGGCGGCAGGCTCCACCGTCGGCAACTCCTGAGACTCACCAGAGACGTCCCGCAAAGTCTCATCCACTTCCCCCTCGGCATCCTCATTGCCGCCCTCTACCTCCTTGCAACTTGGCGATCCTTCCCACTTCTTCTCCTCCCCAGCTAACTCCTGCGTGCCAGCGGGCTCTCCCATCATGATGTCACCTTCATCTCCTGGGGCGCCAGCAGTCGAAACATTGAGTGGCACGTTTTCAGGCAAGGCGAGGGGAGACAATAAGCGGCTGGGGCCAGCCTCACCGCTAATGGGAGGGAGGCGGCTGGCGGCAAGGGCTTCTCCAAGCTCCCTCATCTCCGTGTCCTCAGCAGTTGGAGAGGAGAGGGGCGACTCAATGCGTACTCGTTTGGCCTTACCCTTGCCCTTGCCTGGGGAGGGGGCCTTGCGTTTTTCCTGGCGCTCGCCAGCGCCGCACTTGCCGACCGATTCTGATTCATCTCCTTGGCACGTCGGCAGTGCCAAGGAGGACTTACTGATTTTGGCCGCTCTCCCAGCGGCAACCTCCCTACGTTCCCCCTCGACAAACTCCCTAGCCCGCTTGACCAAAACCGCCTGGGAAAAGGTCTTCTCGACAAAGAGGTCAGGCACTCCGCCATGCTCATGACTCTTAGTGCCATCAATCGTACAAGCACGCTTGAGAGTGCCGCATCGGTAACATGGTTGGGCCCCAGTGGGGAACCAGCAACTTTCGGGGTCGTTATCGGCCCAGCATTTGTCACACTACCCTTGCTTGAGAACCAGAATCATACAAAAAGGCTAAGGCAACTTACCGCTCCACGCGAATCTTTAAACTCCTGGCGTGTCGCCAGGGAAACCGTGCGCTTGTTCTTCATCTTGGGCAGCTCCACTCCTCCCTCAATGCCCTCGTCCATGACAATGTCTTCCTGGTGCGGCAAGAGCAAACCCTTCAACTCCTTGTCGTCAAAAGTTGTCTGACTAGGGAGCTGGGAGAGAGTCAGTAGAAAGTTGGCAAAGAGTCACGATGGCATACCTTGTATTGAGGGCCCTTCCTCTTGCGAGACTAGCAAAAGTTACCATCGGTAAGAAGAAACGCCAATGACAGCAGACTCACTTTCTTCTTCAAAGCCTTGCCAGGCTTAGAAGGCAAACCCCCTGTGCTTGCCAGCAGTGTGAGGCTCTGAACACTGCTGGCGCGAGACCCCTTACTGGAACCCTCGGCAACGGACTCCTTCTTCTGCTCCTTGGCGAGCTCTGCCCTTGCCACTGCCAAGGAATGCGCAGCAGCAGCAGCGGCAGCCTCCTCCTGCTCCTGCTCGATTTGCAATCGAGCAAGGGGCTCCAGTACCTCTTGCTTACTATGGGGAGATAGTTCAGTCCATAGCTAGAGAAGGAAAGGTCAGAAGCTACTTACTCGGTTGCCGATGCGCTTACAGTCATTGGCAACGCGCCAGAAAGAATGTCCTCCAGCTCATCTTTGATGGTGGGGACAGGGGGAGGCGCCTAGGGAGCAATCAGCTAAGCGACACGGTAGGCAGCAAAGACAACTTACGAAGCAGGAGAAGGGCGCTAACCACTCAGTACCACAATTATTGACATACCAGGCATGACACCACTCCCACACCTCGATCTCGTGATCCCAGCCAACGCCAAGGACCCGCACCTCATACCATCGCTCCAGTAGCTTCATCACACCAACCACAAGATTTTGGGACGCCTCGGCGCCAATGCCTTCAATATGACAGATAAAGCAGTTGGCCTTGGCGATGTATGTGTAGGCAGCTTCTTGAGCTGCCTGAGAAGGCACGGGGGGCAGAGTTGGAATATGGAAGGACATATTTTGTTTTATTGAGCGCCAGGTAAAGATGGGAAGAAGAAACGAAGTCCAAACTCACGCACCAGGACTATAAACAAAATCTCAAGAACACACGGACCACTTGTCACAAAAGCGGTAATGATAGCCTTATTTGGTGACTGAGGACAGTCAATTTTTCAGTTGGGGGGAGATGATAGGACCCCATACAGGATCAGCGCATCAACAGCAGGCTACGGCAACATGGCACAGGCTCAGGATACCTTAGCACGTGCTAACTAACCAATTTTGGCAATATTTGACAGCCGCGCATGGCAAGAAGCAGATCCGACCAATGATAGCGCCGATGGCAGACAGAATGACAACTGACAGATGGCATCAGTCACTGACAACAGCGCTTAGGGAGAAGCCTGATGATCTATCAAAAACTGACGGACAGCTTGGCGTTTGACCTTGGCGTCTGACATTGCTTAGCACCTCGATTTGGCGCCTGACATCACTAAGCATTTTGGACAGACAGAAGGGTGATGGATTGATGGTTTAGCTTTGCGATCTGTTGCCTGGCATTGCTAAGGTTCTTGAATGGACGGTAGGGATCTGAAACCGTTGGAGCTACTCCTATGAAATTCTCTAGTTTACTGCACTTTGGCAATGGTTGGTCACTAGCGACGGTGAACTCCTTGTAGTATATAAAGTACTTACCGACTTGTACATACGATATTGAACAATAGACCAGAGTTTCCTGCTCCCCTTTCTTCAGTCTCCCTTACGCTTGAGATCTCATTTATGGTCGGCAGTCGCAGACTATTGCTAGCCCTTGACCTATTCGCGCCTTGCAGCTACGGCAGGCATCTACAACGCTTAGACTTTGCTAAGCTTACTGTGTTCTTGCCGTTGACATTGCCGAGTTTACTTACCGCTCCCTTCATAGGTGCTTTACCTTAGCGCTTTACACTTGCCGACCCCCCTTACCGACCTTTCCCCATTTTCATAGGCGTGTTCTCTGGGACCTGCCCAGGACTCCTCACATCACTTATAGTGCGCCCAATGCAAGCTTTTTGGTACGGTAACACTATAGTTATATTTGTTACTGACTAAACTCTGGGCATCATCACCGGCATGCTTACTTAATTGATGTGGGCGCTTAACACCCTTCAACTCCAAATAACGGTCAAGTGCCGCCAACTTGGAGCAATGGGAGTGTGGCTCCCATGTTGTGTCCCCAAGGGACCAGCATACCTCAAACTCGAGCGTGTTACGCTCAGTCCACCGGTGCCCAATGATGCACCTGACAAACCATTTGTCATTGTCTCAAGCCCCAAAATCATAGGGGCCCGGGGTTGCCCTGTTAGGAAATAGCGCAATGTCAGACACGCTGTATGGTTGCAACAGCGACACATGAAACTTTGGAACAATGCGTCGTTCCTGCAATGCCAGAGGCAGCTCCAACACGTAGTTGGAGGTACTTGGCTCTGCATCTAGAACGCGGTATGGGCCTACCCATTTCGGGCAGAGTTTACTCGCCTGACCCTTTGGGAGTCTCAGGTTACGCATTGACAGGTAAACCAACGCTCCTACTGCTATTGGCGGTTCTGCTCGCCTACAGTGATTGGCGTTTTTCGCCTGAAAGACTTGTGCCTCTATGATGGCATCATGCGCCGCTGCAATGTTCTCCAGGGCCTGCCTGGCGAACTCGACAACTCCTCGGTGGGCCACTGTATCAGCATGAACTTCGTGCAGCATGGAGGGCAAGTACCCTCCGTTGAGCTCAAAGGGCACATACCCTGTCATATCTGAGATACTCGCATTAATCGCGAACTCAGAGAGTGGACACCAGTCCACCCAGTCTCGTTGGTCAGGGCGAACAACTGCCCTCAGAATCTGGCCTATACTGCGGTTAGCCCGCTCTGTTTGCCCATCTATTTGAGGATGGAAGGACGTCGACATGAGGAGTCGCGCTCCTAACAGTTTGTGGAGTTCCCTCCACCATTGAGATGTGAACTTCGAGTCACGGTTGCTCACAATGGTGCTAGGCAGCCCATGCAGCCTAACGATCTCCCTAAGGTAGATCCATGACAGCTCCTTAGCCATCAGCGTAGTTCGCACCGGTATGAGGTGCACCATGCTCGTCATGCTGCATATTACTACCCAGAGGTAATCAAACCCTCTGGACTCGGGAAAGGGACCTACAAAGTCCATTCCAATGGAATCCCAAGGTTTCACCGGCACGGGTAGCTGGTGTAGCTTCCTGGGAGGGGATCCAGGAGGCAACTTTGCCCTCTGACACGCTGCGCATGAGGCGCAGAACTTAGTCACTTCTTGGGCCATACGTGGCCACCAATACCATCTCCGGATGTAGCCCAACGTCCTGGCGGCACCAAAGTGCCCCACCAATGCATGGGCCTGGTCCAAGACCTGCGTAACAATGGTTCGCATATGGGGGAGGCAAATCACTGCCACCCCTTGATGGTTCTCCGTCGTGATGAGTCCACCAGGCTCATGCCTGAACCGAGGATGGTCGTCAGGATTGGCGATTATCTCGGTGAAGAGAGAATCATTGCCATAGTCCTGCACCACTTCCTTCCGGAAGTCGTTGCTGACCAGGCTAGGGGGCTGGGATGAAGGCAATTCACCTTCGAGCATCTCCGCCAGCGTAACGGGTAAATCGGGGCGCTCGTGCTCCCCAGTTGACGCTGGGTCCACGACTTCATGCTCCTTGAGCAACTGGGCGGCTACGTCCTGCTCTTCACACTGCTCCCTGAGGCAAGTGCTTCGCCTCTGTTCATCATCACGCATAGCACGTACTTCCAGGACATGCTCCCTGAGCTCCTGGTATCGGTAGAGAGGTAAATCCTCTCCATCAGGGTCTATGCGGCAGTCTGCCTGCACATACTCATGAGGGTCGTGAGCCTCCCCAACTACATCACTCTCAAAGTAGCATGACAAGCAGTCTGCCACTTTGTTGAGTTCACCTTTAACATAGGTGATGTCGAACTGGTATCTTGACATGTAGTCTATCCAACGTCACTGATGCGGCAACAAGTTCACCAGAGTTTTGAAGAACTCAAGGGCCTTGTGGTCCGTTATGATGTGGATGGGATATCCCATCAGCTTATCCTCCCACTTGAGGAGGGCCTCGAGTATGGCAAGAGTCTCCAGCTCATGCACCGCATAGTTTTGCTGGGCCGTCGTGAACTTCTTCAACATGAACCCTGCTGGGCGGCACATCTGCCAGCTGCTTCCCTGACCGTACATGGCTCCGATGCCTGTCTTGGACGCGTCGCAAATGAGCCATATTGGCTTGTCCTGTCTAGGGTCGATTGGTCAAATCACCGGAGTCTTCGTACAGATCCGTTTGACCATCTCGAAGCACCGCTGGTGCAATGGCCTCCAATTGAACAGTGACCCATTCTGCGTCATGGCCATAAGTGGCCCAGTATAGGCTGTGACATCGGGCAAGAAGCTCGATATATAGTTGACAAGGCCAACAAATCATTGGATGTCATTGTAGTTTTGGGGCGTGCGCCACTCCCGAATGCGATCGAGCTTGTCCTGATTGGGGTGGATACCCCGCTCATCTATGACATGCCCTAGGCAGTCTATACTCTGAGTGTAAAGCTCACATTTCTTCCACTTCAAGTACAACTTGTACTTGCGTAGTCGTTCGAATACGACTCTGAGGTGCTGCTCATGCTCCTCCATAGAATCTGAGTAGATGAATATATCATCTAAGTAGACGTGCATAAAACATCCTATTACATCTCGAAAAATAGAGGTCATTAGCCTCTGGAAGGTGGCAGGAGCATTACAGTCTCCAATCTGCATTATGTTGCTCGTGAACGTGCCCATGATCGATGCAAATATGGTCTTGGGTACGTCTTCGGTGCAAATGCGCACCTGCTTGTAAGCATCAGTAAGGTGAATCTTTGAGTGATACTTCACCCGAGCCACGTCTTCCCAGATCACCTCCTGATCTGGTAAAGGAGTTACATCCTTTATGGTGTTGTCATTACGCTGATGCGCATCAAGAGCTGTTTGAAGGGATCCATCCTTCTCTGGGATGCACAATAATGGTGCGGCTTGGGCAGTGGTGCATGGGGACCACCATTGAGCATTCAAATGGCGATTAGTTTTATTGCGTAGTTGCTCTTGGAGTGCGCGCGGGCAGCACAGCAAGTGGTACTTATATTGCTTGCTCTCGTCTATGAGATTGATCTCATGGTTCACCTCCCGCCATGGCGGGAGCTCCTCCTTGGTCCTGTTGACCATGTCAGCAAATTCTTCTTGCCATTGCTGATGCAACCGAGGTATATCTTCCTCACAAAGGCTTGTCACCTTCTGCTTCCCCTTCATACGCACTGGGGGAAGTACTTCCACCGTCTCTGAGGGTGGCCGAGGCGGTGGTGCATATTGCTTGCACATTGCAAGCACCCGATTGACACTGTCATCAGGTATATGTAGTCTCAGCGGAGAACCTGCTGCCACTGCCTTATAAGCCACGAGGCTTTTCCCCTCACATACAAGTGAGTACGCTACGGACACCTCGTCCGAGGCTGGCTGGCAATACACTGGTTTGATGGTCATCCGTCTCTGGTGCGCATTTTGCACACACATGGCTGCCACCAGCTCGTTCCACTCTTGCAGCATTTGGGGGTCATATGCCCAGTCGTACTCCGGCAGGGGTGCTGGTCGCTCCCATAGGGACTGTGTGTCCCCCTCTCCTGAGGCTTCTGCCTCTCGGATGCTGTCTCTCAAGTCTTCCAACTTGACTCGTGAGGACATAGGTGGACATACATCCACTGAGTCCTCCCATTGTCTCGCCTTTTGATGGCACTTGTCTGGAGGCTTTGCGCCTCGAATATCAGGAGCGATTATTTGCTTGTCGCTCCTCTTGGAGGCTTGATACTCCTCCTCGCTCATAATCACCACGTTGTGGTCTGCGCTCAGTCCAGGCATAGCCTGCACATCCTCCTCCACATCCTCCACCACCGGCACTCTGCACCGGCCAAGTCATGGAGACTCCTTGCGTTTCTCCGTAGTGAGATGACATTGCAGACAATTATCAGTGTCGTCTGCTGTAGCTCGTTTGGCTGGGATCACTTTCCCATTCACTAGTACCTGACAGTGGTCAAAGTCTAATATGACTTTGTTACGCCACATGAATGGCATTCCCAGTATCATATCGTAGCAATCAAAGTTTGCTACATCCATGTATTCCCGGCTATGTGAGCCCGGTGTTTGGACAGTCACATTTGTCCCTGTCAGGTTCCGCTGAGTCGGGGGCTTTCCGGGAAAGCAATCGCCCTTACAATGCGGACTTGACCCACGGATACTCGGGTGTCTGGAACTCCGGGGCTAGGACTCCGGGGTTCAAGACGTGGACAGGGAAATTCTGGGAGAGGGGACTTAGTCCAGGGGTTTTGGGTGGATGGGTAACTGGGGAGTTCGGGTGGGGGTCGAGTCGTGAACCGGAGGTTCTAAGACGAGACCAAGTTAGTAAGTTAAAGTCGCAAAGTGCGTACCAGTCTTAGAGCACGCG
>QGOA01000025.1:0-17688 GCA_003313075.1 Termitomyces sp. MG16
TCCTATGTGTTTTGGAGTCATTGCCTTGAGATCCGCTCGACACCCGCTTCAGTGAAAAATAAATATCCAATATCGACTTTCTAATGCAGAGTTGATCATTAACGGTCGTGTTTGCAAAGAGGCTCGTGTCAGGCATCCAACACTTTGTTCCGTCCTTCATGCAGCGGCCTCCTATCCCCAACCATCTGTGCCGTAGTCCTATTCGTGGTCAACTAGAACCCCATGATTCGTGCACAGCGGAGGGGTGGAGGTATATCCAGACCACCGATACCCCGAATCAACTCAAGGTTGGTAACTAATCCTATCTATAAATCGGGCTTTTATCTTCGCCTAAGGTTCTGCTGCCACCAGGCATTGCTTGCATGTACGAACAACTCCTCAAACTCGAGGACTATGAACTGCACAAAGGATCTTCCTTCTCCTGGAAGCGTCTCCTCGAGATCCGCCATCTGAAGGACAGAATGATACGCAAATGCCAGAGACTTGCCAAGGGTCCCCTGGCGCGGTCTCCCGGAGTGGCAGTCGGCCTTTCTTTTCAGACCATAGTCGCTCCCTCCGACTTTCGTCTGAGAGAAATGGAAAGATGGTTTCTTGACCAGCATGCTCGCACTCAGCAGAAACGACATGAGAAGGGGTCATCAACTCCCTGCAAGTGCCCAAAATGCCCAGAGTCTCTTGCCGATCTGGAAGTATCATTGCAGGTCAACAAGTTTGAATCGAGCACAATGGCTAGTCAAACAAATCATTCTCCACAATCCAAAGTTGAATTAGACCAAGGACCTGGATGTCCATGCCGACCTACCGTTGTTCCATCGTCGATCGAGAAATCTGCTCTTCTCACATATCGAAACAGGTCGACAACTACAGCCACGCCTCCATCCCCAAGGCGGGTCACCTATCTCGACACAGGATTTGATCAATCTGACCACCTTCAGAGAACCGCGTCCCTTCCCACTAACGCTTTAGCCAAACATGGATCGTTCCACTCTGAGCCAGAACCGATCAAGCCTACAGCACTAGATCCTATATCCAACCATCAGGTCCGTCGACGGCCGAGCTGCCTCAAGCGTTCAAGTGTATCCAAGAGAGTCTCTTGGGCCGATAACCTAGATGCTCAAGCATCTAAGTATGTTTCCGTTGTTCGTGACGCGCAGACTTCAGGTGTGAACCAGGTCGAATTCAGCCTCCAAGAGGGTCCATTCATCATTTCTACAGGGTTAAAATGGGAGGAAATCCGTGATACTTATATGGAGCAGATGTTATGCCTTGAAGCATTGCATCAGCGAGTCGAGGAGAGCTTGAAACATCTACGGTCAGAATCGGAGCAATTAAAGCGTGCTGACGAGACTATAAGGCGCCAAAGAGAAGTGTTAAGTGCAACATTCAAGGAATTCGAACAGAAACAAATTCGCTTCCAAGCCAAAGGTGAGGTGTGGTTGCTCGATGAAGTTGGCGTAATTAACTTGATCCTGAAAGTGCAAGAAGCTTTGAATGATGCAGACCATGTAATATCTATCGCCGCCTCAAATAAAGAAGTTGCTACTACTTAGGAGCTATCTTATACCGCATGAAATGGTTATCGTTATGAAGTGACGGCTACAACAACACGCCTGTTTCCAACTCGACATCGTGATGCATACCCATCGTGTAACAACTCTGCGTCTGAAACATATCTAGAGAACTTTGTGCTGTCGTATCTTTGTCTTGGCTTGCCTCCACCACCATCTCACAACAGAGACGTATATGCAGAGGATACCAATAGCTAGACTAATTATAATACCGAAAACATGAAATGAACCCGTTGGGGTATGAGGGTTCGTCGGGATCTTTATGTTGGTGGACATCAGACCTGCATTGAAAGGAATGAGACTTCTTTCTCGATTCAAACCGAAAGATTGACACACCAATCAGGGGCTGAACACACGGAACTGCCAAACTGACACTCGTCAAGTATAAGATGGACTTTTCGGTGCTCCGTTTCGTCAGAGCAACCCCTGTGCGGAGTTGGGTAAGATATGTGGGATGTGACTGACTGAGTATACGCTCGTAGTGCACGAGAGAATGCTGAAGAGTAAGAATATGATCTGGGAAGCAGGTCAAGTAACAATAATACCCAGTCCCGAGGTTCCTCACCTTGTATGTCTCCCATATACATAGCCACATCGAGATTATCATCTCGTTTAGGCTGATTTTCACTCAGGAGACGTTTTCTTATTTGTGCAACGACCTCAGATTTGGTCGCCAGGAGACGAGTCAATGAAGTAATGAGTCTCCTGGTTCTTGCCATACGTCGTAGAGTGATTTGGGTGGGACTTGGATGAGAGACGGATTTCACCCACAGACTTCGCCAGTGGAAACTGACCACTCGCATTATTTGTCGGAAAACGAGTGAAATGGTCGGCTGGGAGGAAAACCTGACGTCCATGCTAGCAGTAGAGTGTTTCTCCACGTCGGGGAACAGCCGTAATTCCTTCTCGTCGAATTCGTGAGAGGTTCGCACAGGTTGTGCGTCATATTGTTCAAGTAGAACAGAAGGTGTTCCACCTCCTGCGGTCAACACTAAATCCTCGATTGCTGCTACTTCACGCTCGATCTCTTCAAGAAGAGGAAAGAAAGAATCCACAATCGAATCAAGGATTCCGTGGGCAATCCAATCTATCGTCCTTGATAAGTGAACGACTTGGCGTAGAAATTCGAAATACCAACCCGAGGTCATATTAATCACTTCTTGAAGAAGAATAATGCGATTTCTTATACGATCCGTATGCTCTGAGCAATCTATTAGAATACTCTGGACACTAAGTAGGGACCGCCTTACCAGATATATTGGTGAAATGAAACTATGGGGAAAACAATCTTGAATACGATAAGAGACAACGATGGAAAATGCCTCACAGAACATACTCCTTCCTTGAAAACTACCAAATAGACATTTGCCTCTCCTATAATTCCAGCATCCGGTGCGGTGCCATCCAAAACCTCTATGTTGTCCTTCATTTCTGTTCTATTGCGCGACACGGAATCAATGGCACGAAAGGAGATAAAATAATAACCAAGTTTTGAAAACGACTCCAACTTCTCCCTAGGGTCACGCTGCAAAATATCTTCCAAAGTGAGTGGATGTAAATGTAAAACCTTGAAATAGAATTGATGCGAAGCTAACTTGTGATGAGTGTCCATACATACCTTGCCCAGGGTGCGCATGTCCTCCCATGTTGGAGAGGCAACATCCAAATACCACACCTTTGGCTTGGTCTCCTGAGAAATAATAGATGGTTCGGCGGAGGAAGGTAGCATGTAGTCTTGATGTCGCATCGGTCGCTTTGCGTGACTTTTGCTAGAGGGTAGGTGTTGACGATCAAAGCTGCGATGTGCCTTGGTTGCCTTTTTGACAGCTATGTCAAGTTGCTGCAAGAGGAGTGGCAAAGAGGTGGTCGGGGTTATACAGGGAGCGGCATCCTTTGAAGAAGAAAGCGAGGGAGGCAAGTAGAGCGTAAAGTTCCGTGGAACTTGCCGTGACTCCTCCCGAGCCTTAAGAAGGGATATATGGGCTGCAATATCACGCTCTGACTGTTCGGATTGCACCGTGGCTACACTGCGTCTTCGACGTATACGTAGCCATTGTGGGCGAGAAAGCGTAATGACAGACGAGCGAGAAGACGAGGAGGACGAGTCAGAGGCAGTTCCTCTCCATTGACGAGCCCAGCGAGAGATTGCGAGCTCTACGACAGTAGCGATGGTTCCAAGGCGGGCACCTACAAAAGAAGATGAAGAAGACGTTGCGGAAGCGAAGGAACAGGATGTCGGAGAACCGCCTCTGTAGATGTCGACATCGGGAATGCTATTGTCATTCATGGGGACGACGGCGACATCCACGACGAGCGCCAGGGGCAGACGTGGCAGATTCAGCGGTTCATGCACTAGAATGAATACAATCTTCTTTTTTCACAAAGACAGAGATCTTTTCGAGGTTCACGTGCTACGCTATATTTAGACAACCCTCCGTCTTTTGGCTCCGTCCTGCACAAACGGACGCGATCTCTTTTCTTTCTGCCCAATCTTCTTCTGCCTTTTCTCAATTACTTTCTTCACTGCCCTCTTCCCTCCTTCAGCAGTCAGGGCATCATACCGTGCTTTCATCAAAAGTTCGCGCTTGTCAGCTTCCACCAGTCCGAATTAGATCTTCCTCTGGTCACAACTTGAACCTGTTACACGCTCACCTTTCTTCATGTGCCACTCGCCCTTTCCCTGCTTCCTCTTTTCCCGCTCGTCTTTTTTCGCCTGCGCCAATGCCTCTTGTTCGATCTTGTTCCGTTTATCTTGGTTCACCAGACTTTCTGTCCGCTTAACAGCCTGCTCCAGCCTCTGAACCTCCTCGGCACGTTCCTCAAACAGATCTCGGGGTGAAGACGCGAGCATCTTTCTTGCGCGCTTCAGGTTATCGCGAAGGGTATCCAGCTCCCTGATATGTGACTCGGCCAAAAAGCTGTAGCCCTGCCGAAACCTTTCTTCCGAGAACTGACCCGCTAAAGGCAAGAAGCGGGGATCCCGCGCTTGCTGCGTGAATGTCAAATAAGTTGTGGATTCAAAGTTAAACCCTGCGTACTGGAGCCTTGACTTCAATAACCGTTCGTTTTCGAGTTACTGGGCGCTTCGAAGTTACCTCGATCGGTCTGACTTGTGTGCCGAGAGAGAAATAGCAACAAAAATGGAACTTACGCATGTTTGTTTGCCCGTTTCGCAATATCCTTCCTAGACCTAGTACTCCATTCTACCTTCGTTCGCTCTTTTCCCTTTTCATGCATCAGCTGAGGTTCTGTTTCAGACTCGTCCTCTTCTTCCTCGCTCTCGTCAGATTGATTATCCGCATATGTCTGGAAAAGCTTGTTTTGAGTTTTTCGAAGCGCCCCAAGTGGCAAACCTGATAAATCTATTAAACTAGTCGTATTATTGACACTATCACATGTATCATTCAAACAGAAGGCGACAAACCATTCTTGGGGCTTTTCTAACAAGGAGCAATATGAAACGGTCTTTGTGAGTAAAACGATCAACGTACGTGGTGCAACGAAGGTCCTGTCTTCTGGTCGTCGTTACGTTCCAACTCATCCTCGTCGATCCATTGTGCGACTCGAGGCGCATCTAAATCCGAATCTCTGTTACCTTCTGTCTCCGAGTCATAATCAACAACATTGCTTGACCCGCTTTCTTCTGACTGAGTTTCTTCATCTTCCGATACGTTTTCGCCAAATTGAAGCGGTTGTTTAGATGATTTCGCATTTGGTGAGAGGGTATCGTCAACAGGCGCACGAGTCGAGATTCTATTCTGTCTTGAAAGAGGGCGGGGACGGCGGGGCATACTGAAAAGAACTCGGAAAATTGAGAATTTGCGATCCTATGACATCCTGGAGCTCTTTTTGCTTGCCAAAAGTCTTTTGTGTAAATAATGGTAAAGTCGGAGCTCGGGCCGTAATGAATTATGAGTTTCAAGTAACTCGTCAAACTTTCACTTGACTGATGCCTGTATCAATGGTCTCTCAAACAAAGACACCATGGGGACTTTGCGGTCAACCCAGCAAAGCAGATCTTTCTCTGGAGTATCTGAACACATCAACTGATTTTTTGAGGACACCTGCGATGATCATCGATCGAGCGCTGTTCTCAGAAAACTGTGCCGAAATGCACGCAAGATCTAAGGCTTTAGGGGCTAGATTTCGCGCACACCTAAAGACACATAAAGTGGGCGTCATGGATCACTTCTCTGTGTCGTTAAGATGACATGCATAGACCGTTGAAGGTACAAGGCTCCAGCTTCAGTCAACTGTCGACACCACGCACTCTGTTGTAGTGTCTACACTAATGGAAGCTTGGCAATTAGTCAAAGCTGGTCTTGTTGCAGATTCTACCGTCAAAGATGCGAGTAACTGCTCTTACAGCTGCTTCGTTTATGTTGATTCTAGCTCTCCTGCAGATTCTCTACGGGCTTCCAATTGCAATTAACAAAATCGCAGATTTATCTGAACTCTGGGACAAAATATCAGAGGATGGTGGGACACTTCGCATTCTTGTAGACCACCCAGACCAGGTCAAATTTATTGAGAAATTCGAACTTGCCCGATCTTCACCGAAGCGATGGTCAACCTTCGTGAAGATTGATGGCGGACAGAGGTATCGTCTCATTGATAATATTCTAGCTTGGCGTGAATCTCATCCTTTCTCAACTTGTAGACGCGCTGGTGTTGTGACTGGTACACCTCAATTCGAAGAGTTACTCTCAACATTATTCTCATCTCCCGCTATATCCGTCTATGGTTTTTACGCACACGCGGGAAATTCCTATGCTTCAACGTCGTTTTCTGAGGCATCTACATTTTTATCAGCGGAAATGGAAGCCGTTAATGCTGCTGCAAAAGCTGGACTAGCTGCTTTGGCTCAGTCGTTAAGCAGGACAGTTCATCAACAACCGTTCGTGCTTTCAGTCGGATCTACTCCTACTGCTCATGCGGCGGGCTCTGAGACCAGGGATTTTTTGTCAGCAAGTCTCAGTGGTATCTTAGAACTACACGCTGGTCGGCATGCTCAAACTAAATTTGCTTGTTACATCTCACATACTATGTAGGAAACTATCCAATGCTTGATCTTCAGCAACAACATACTGGGCTTGTAGATGAAGAGAAGATTGCGCAGAGAGTACTCGCCACAGTGGTCTCCTATTATCCAGGACGCGGCGAGGGGGGCGAAGATGAAGCATTGATTGATGCGGGAGCAATAGCGTTCAGTAAAGACACCGGCCCATCAGGAGGATATGGAAACGTCATTGGTAAGAATTGGAGGGTGGGAAGGATATCCCAAGAGCATGGAATCCTCACCAGAATTTCTGGAAGTCCTAGAGAGGGAACACTGAAAATTGGAAGCCAGGTAGAAGTCATTGGTCAACATGCTTGCCTCGTTGCAGCAGTACGATTATCAGTCCTAAGAACCGATTTGTTGCGCAGCTGACACTGATTCTTCTTAGGCGTATCCTTGGTATTATGTTGTAGACAAAAACATCGACCAAGGTAAGAAGGTTGTTGACATTTGGGTCCCTTGGAAGGGGTGGTAGAGATTTTTGAATTGAAAATGACCATTGAAGACACTACATATGCATCATAGTACAAGATACCTTTCTAAACTGTATCGGACCTCTGACCGGAGTCCGGAAGTAGCACGTGGTGTACGTCAGTCATGCGTTAAGATTCAAAGCGCAGTTGTGAGGTTACCGGCCAGTTCATCTTTTGATATGAATGAAGACGCAGAGGCGACAGAGCTTCTCGAGACCTACGGTTAGTTTGTGCACTTCTTGTTCTCATGATTGACTAGACAGCATGTTCCTGAAAAGACTTCTTGATGAAATACATTATCATTGGTATTGTTTCTAATATCAACTATCAATGACCTACCTGGTTGAGGCTTTCATTTCAGGGGAAGCTGGAACAGGGAAATCTTGCCTGCTACATCACTTCACGCGCAATTCATGTGTGTTCTGTCCACTGATGTACACAATACTACTCTCACAGTTGGAAAGTCAAAGATCACTCGCAGCATACTATTGGAGTTGAGTTTTCAAGTCGGACTGTCAAGCTTGGGGAGAAACGAATTAAATTGCAGGTAAATACATGTGAAACTGGAGACACTCAAAACTAAATGCTATCAGCTTTGGGATACAGCTGGACAAGAGAGGTTTAGGTACGTCTTTTGCCATGCGCCACCAACAACTATGTGAGCTCTTTGATAGATCTGTCACTCGAAGCTATTATCGTGGGGCAGCAGGCGCCATCCTTGTGTACGATATCACGGAGTTCGTTACCTTTGCCTTGAGGTCATCCATCTGCTAATCCCATCATAGTCGTAGTTCTTTTCTGAACTTGTCTAGATGGCTGGCCGATGCAAGGGCTTTAGGAAGTCCGCACCTTGTCGCAGTACTTGTTGGGAACAAATCAGACAGAGAAGAGGACCGAGAGGTAGAGTGGGCGGAAGCCAGTAGATGGGCAGCAGAAAATGGTATGCAGGATATTTTATGGTATTCAAAGAATAGTCGCTGATTCAAAGCTAGATGTCCATTTTCTTGAAACCTCCTCACTGACAGGGGACAATGTCGAGGCACCTTTCCTTTTGGCAGCTCGATCCATTCTTCTGTCAATCGAATCTGGTGTGCTCGACCCTGAGAAAGCTGGCAGTGGGGTTAGTTACGGCGACCGAGCCCTAAGAAGAGTTAACAGCTCTAGTCATCTCAGTTTCGGCAGTCTAAGTGCCGGCCGTAGGAGGGGGACTGTGGGACTCAAGTTGAAGTCATGGGCCCCTGGTAAGTGTTGTTAGCAAGACCATGGGAGAGTGTTGCAGGTAAGCCGTTGAAGCCTTCAATGGCATTCTTTTGATCTCAATTCTAAGTATGCCCAGGATCTACCGTCCTTTAGACCCGTTTTTGCCGACTCCAGTCCCCCTTGACTATGCCATACTCCATGATTACGCTGCATTTTAACTTCATACCCTTATTTTTTTATACCATGCTCCACTTTATGACCGAAGTAAGTGTTACATTGTTCCCTCGTCTTTCGTTCGTTCTCACTAACTCGGACATCAAAGTTACACTTTCATTTTTCTTTCCATGCACTTGTTAGACCGCGATAGAGTCTCTTTGATCCTGGTTCTGTCATTGGATACTGTGTACTTACTGACCATGGACACGTGTTTGTTTATGTATTTTCCTCGCATGGACGGCTAGCTTCGCCGCAGCTAAATCTAACCTCGCGGAATAATCACCCGGAAAATCCATATTGCTCAATGTCACCAGGTCTCGCCATGGCTTTTACGTCCGTTGAGCATTCTCGGCTATGTTCCTCGCCTATGCATTCCTGAGATACTTTCTGTGTTACCGTCGGTAGCAGTTCGGGGTATAAGATATGCAGGTGCTACTGAAAGCTGCTTTTCGCATGGGTCATTGCGATCGAGTGACCTCACGATTTTCGGGAATTCTACCCATCCCCATATGCAAGTCTCAGAGGTTTCATATACCTATATCTTGAAATGCCGCGGTTTAGCTCTCTCCCATTTCTTGATTCTGAACGAAGGACATTCGTGTCTATGCCACATTACGATTGACGACTCGGATGAGGTGCGTATTTCTCCACCGACATGTTGTTTTCTACTAGGTTCATCTTGAAGCATGGCTCTCAAAGCATCCTGAAGTTCGTATGCAGGTAAACAACTCAGAATCAAGTGTTGCTTCATGGTCTAGCGCGGGCGTCCCGTCGACCACTTCATCAGTAATTCACAGCTCTGTACGTTGAATTGGCCGTTGACTTGTCTGTCCATAATATGAATTACTCAATAGTCATATTTTGTATCTGAAACGCGCTGTACATCGTTCTCATCAATGCCCTCAAACCAGCCTGCGTCGTTGACGACATCCTCATTAACTCGTTCTGCCATCGCACCTATAGTAGTATCCCAAGACCCTGACATGTAAAGTTTTCCATGCTCATAGAATCCTTTCTCTGATAGCTCTATGTAGCATGTCTCATGTTACAAGGACCACAATTATTGTATCCGCTGTAGACAATCTGTCTGCTCCGGATCCGACGACCCTCCTCACGACTTCTACGAGAATCAAACCCTCTTCATCACCCTCTTCCACCAAGGCATCTGACAATGAAGTGACTCGTGTTCTTCCTCAAACCTTGTCAGCAGGATCATCGGACCATGCGTCCAATAGCCCGAAGCCACCTGTAGCTGTCGCGCTCACAAGGACTACCACGATCATCTCAGGTCAGCCCATCTATCTATCCTTAAAATCAAGATGTTAGACCTTTTCATTAAGTCAAGCCTCCCAAAACTACGTTGCCAACGAGTACAAGTACCATCATTGACCAACCTGAGTCTACCTTCTCCAGTCCTGTCGCTATTTCTGTAATCAATCCTGAAGATGGGAAGACGAGCCTTAGCACGCCCGCATTTGTGACTGTGCTCCGTACTTCGACACAGCCTGATGGCGGTTTTGTGACATTCACGCACGAGTTTGCCAACCCGAGCAATGCGGCTACCAGCGATAGCCAGACTGTTGCTCAAATGGGGTAGGTCCTCTACGCAAGCTCTTTGCTTTTGGGTGCATTTACCTGATTTGAGGTTCTTGGGAAATCGAGGGGCGGTCGCCGGCGTCTTCACCGTAGTAGGCATCTTAGCTTGTAGCATAATTTTCTTCTTGGCTGTTCTTTGTCGTCGACGTCATCGCAGGAATCGTCAAAGACGCTGGTTGGCAAGTTTACAAAGCCAGTGTCCCCCATCTGACAATTCGCAAATGTCTAGTACCAGGGAAGTTCTCACAAATCAGAGGAGTACTACGCCTCTCAGTGTAGAGAACATTGGACATCATTCCTTCAAATCATTCAGTGTGCCCGTATCGCCTGTGTCCGCTCCGAACCAAAGGAGAGTTCCAATGCCTATCATTGACCCATCCGGGGATACCCCTTCTGCTGCGGGACTAGTTGTCTCTGGTGTCGGATACGATCCTACGTATCATGAAGAATACAGGTCCAACGATGTGTCTACAACACGATCGAGTCCTTCAAGTTATCCCCCTAGCCTTCCACCCTTTGGCGATGATGATAATACTATCGACGCTCCTCAATCGCCCAATTCTGATGACTCTTTTAATGTGTCTCACTCTCCAATTCCACCAGAAGTACCTCCTCGTCCTCCACGATCACCTCTCCGGCGGAGCATTACAATGTCCCCTGAAATGTACACTATGACACCCCCTTCATCTGTTTCATCAGATACTCCTCCGCGTTCTCCCATACTTCTTGACGCAGCGAAGGTTGTCAATAGACGAACCCTTCTCAATGTACGTACTCATGTCATCCCTTGGAATGCTATCGTACTTACTCACACAACATTTATGCAGGTCCAGACTCGAGCCAGTGCAAACGATAACTTGATTTGACAAAAACCAAGTAAAGTAGTATGTGAACGTACAAGAATCCTCCGCTTGCATGTGTTTTATATCCTGCAACGAAATATAACTACCACCATTTCTTAAACTGTCTGAGCTGCCAACAACGCTTTTGTGTCTGTTACAAATCCGTAGATCTTTTAAACCGTTAAATTCAAGGCATGTTTAAGCTATTGAGGAACTGACGTTCGTAGCGTTGTGCAAGAGATTGGAAAGCCCACCCTCGGGCGAGGTTGTAGCAGTAGTATCCTTGACAACGACACAATCGTAGCCTCGATAATAAGCATCGACAATAGTGCCCAAGACGCACTAATTTGCCGCTTTAACGTCAGTCACGAGGAAAGTATTCCGCAACCGACCTGGTCAGCATTGATACCGCCAAATAACAGAGTGGTGATTCCGTTTTCCTTGAGGAAGAGATCTAATGCAGATTGATATCCCCAGAGGCCACTTATTCTGAGCACATTGAATACTACTATTTATGTGACCCCGATTTATCATACCTGTTTTTATTGATCCAAAAATCAGCACCTGCCTCCTTGCCCTTCAGATATTCTTCCTGAAGTGGACCATACAGTTCGGAATTGGGTTCATCTCGCATGAGCATCCTTCCGAAATCATGAGGAAGAGGAGTCCCAAGGCCACCTCGACTATTCTTTCTGAATCCGCGGACAAGAGCTGGTGGGATAGTTTTCAGCTCATGCTCGGTAAGACCCCAATTACTGGTACGTAGTGTCAGCTTAATGTGTCCGTTTGAAGTACTCCATTGTCGCATACACCCAAAGTATTTTGATTCCCATATTCCTCATCACCGGCACGCTTTCCAAAAGACGATCAACGCACTCAAGCCCAGAGGGATGGCTTCTCAGTTTCGGGTGAAGGAAAAAACTAACGGGTTCATTTAGTCAGTCTTGCAGCCCAAATCACTTTTGTAAACCCAACAACTGACTTTTGCATGTCAATTATGACCATAGCGGTTGAACTTGTATCAATCCGAATGGTACGCTGACCTTCTACAGCGAATTCTGCTTGTCCTGCTTGGAGAAGTGGTGGATCAACCTCCGCAGCATCGGAAAGTGAATGAGAACGCGACAAATCTACGAGCCCCGAAGGGTACTCCACCCAGAAAAGGCCATTTCTACCGTATTGAGTTGGAGTGGGGACAAGAGGCGTCATTGCAAACTGATGATGAACCTTTGACTGTTACGCTGTTGGATTGGTAATTTCAATAGAGGACAACATGCTGGGAACGATAAGTCTTATAAAAGTCTTCACTTCATATCACAGGTTGTAGAAGCAGAAAACCACGTGCAAAGCGGCGAAATGGGAAGCCTATCATTTATGTCGGTTTAGAAAACACAATACATTACTTACTATATGAAGGATGTGCCTACTATGCATTCAAGAGAACGTCCATATGGTCATGAGAATCTGTACAAAATGCAGGCATGAAGTCCTTTGTCAGGTAAGATAGTCAAAAAGTCCAATTTCAGTAAACGCAAGATGGACATAAATGAGGACTGTGATAGATGTGGAATATAAATAGGAGCCAATGAGAAACTATGCTTCTTGAGAGGCTTCTTTCGCGTTAGTGACATTTCGAACCTTTTCAGAGAGTTCAAAGGCAAATCTCCTAACAGATGAAAATCAACTTACCCCAAGGACAGGTCTGGAATAATCCTCCTCGTCTCTAAGATCTCTCTGTGAAGCACGATCTGTCTCCTCGTTCATCCGTTGCCGTAGGCTTGGATCCAATCTCTCATCTCCTACATTTTCCGAAGAGACACATGCGTCATCGGTTTTAGATATCTTCTCGGCTGGAGATATGTCTGGTAAAGTTTTGGATAGAACGCCGAGTGGAGGGCTTCTACCAGCATCGGAGAGTCGAAGTGGACTCCGAGGAGGTAAGTTGGGCGGACTTGTAAGGACAGGCAATGACGCAGCTTGTTCCTGACGGTAATAGGACGCAAGGAGAGGTTCATAGCTTCCCGAAGCAGAATGTTCGTGAGTGTGCTCTCCACCACTAGATGTCCGGTCCCGATAGGGTCCACTGGGGATAGCAGGGAATGGTGGATTGGTACCAGAAACAGTAGCAGAGTTGTCAGCAACGTATTCTCGATAAGGATTAAATGCATCAGGATCATCTTGTTGGAGAGAATCCAAGTACGTCGACGTTCGAGCGCCACTTAAGATTGTACTAGCAAAACCGGAACTAGCGCGGTTCTGCATCTCGACTTCAGGGGAGCCGAATCTCGACCGTCGCGAACCGTTCGCGTTTTCATTCTCGTCATCATCATCGAGAGGCGTTCTGTGGAATCCTGCGGCAGCAAGTGTGGCGGAGACAGCGGTATCATGCTCTAATCTCCGAGTCCTACGACGACGGCGGAGGGCAAAGAGAATCCAAAGAAAGATAGAGGCAGCCGCGAGTCCTACAACCACGAAAACACCAGACACGGCCCCTGTATTTTGGAAGAAGCTATGGAGGGGCGAATCCTATTAGACAGAGTAAAATCACTCGATAGATATTGAACGCACGAATTATCCTTGGAGTTTGATTTGTTAGAACTCAGGGTTTGACTAACAGAAACTTGCGTGATGGTAACAGCCTTGCCATTGCTAGTTGTGGTGAATATAGACGTGATAGTAGTCTCAGTGAGAACACCAGACGCAGGAGGAACTTTAGTTGTGTGCGTGGTCCTGGCTTCAAATCAGCAAGGTATATGACGTAATCAGGAGGGGACACACGTCGGTACAATCGACGTCGTGGCAGCCAAAGTCGATTGAATCGTTGAGCTAGTTGGCGTAGGAGGTGGCGCCGAAGAGCTCGAAACTGTTGATGATGAGGTCACCACTGGTTCTATTGTCTGTGATGATGTTGTTTGACTTGTACTTGTCAAGGGATCTTGCGTTGTAGTTAAACTACTTGTTGTTGATGAAGGTGATGTCGAGGAAGAAGTAAATGAAGGTATTGTAAAACTGCTCGAAGGGGAAATTGTATGCGAAGAACTGGATGATTCAGACGTAGCTAAAGTTGAGGAAATTGAAAGTGAGGACGTGCTAGACGGCATGGCGGAAGAAGTCGTCATGGCGCTGGAGGATAACGAAGATACACTGACAAGGAAGTCTGTAAATGCAGAAAAAAAATCCAGGCAGTTAACCTTACGATGTAGAGGTGGACGTGGTGGACATGGTGGAAGAAACGGTCGTCGACGACGTGGTGACAGTGGTGATCTCTGACGAAGATTGAGCCGAATTAGACGGGATGGAAGAGAGAGAAGACGTCGCGTTGGTCGTGGAAGACGGCGAAGGAGGCGTTGTCGTGGACGTCGCAGACGTTGTCGACATTAGAGGGCCCTGATAATGTAAAGAGAAGACATGCAGAAGTCAGAGCTAATTTCGGACAGCAACGGGGATGTTGTGGGCTAAACGTAAAGGCAGAAACGTGGACTTGGCCGCCGCTGGAGTTGATTAGATCTTGAAGCAGACAAGCGTCTCACCACCTACGACGACGACGACGGGGAATACGACAAGGGCGCCGGCGAGCACGGCAGCCTCGACATTAAGCTAATTGGGGATCTATGGAATGTGGAACATTTATTATCATCACGTGCGCGGTCAGACAAGGCCGGTTGAATGGTTGCAGGGAATTGTCAAACGCCGACAATACATTTCCCGCCCTTTGCTGCTTACGTATGCGACAGCGAAGGCACTCACGACCGTCATATCTACGAGCATTCAATATTCAACTCCAATTCCCTTCCTATCTAAGCAGGCGAAGTCCTTTATCCCTATCCAAATGCTCAGGGTACTACTGTAGCAGCGCTCGTGTCAATGCAATGTCGATGATCTGTATCGAGGAGTATGCAGTCTGAACTGAATAATGTTTCAATACGAAACTCCAGTGGTTATCCGCAGACTCTGGGCAGATACATTTTGGGCAAGCCCGAAGTACCTTAAAGTAATTGTGAATGAGAATCAGAGTTACTGGTCATCTTGCAGAAAACGCGTCATCTGTCTCTATCGAATATGCTGCGGTCCAGGTCAAGAAAAATATTTTCTACCAGTATTTTTTTTTTCAGATTTGGTGGCTGCCTTATACTAGCCGATGTAGTTCACGTGGGACAGGACATCGGGAAGTGTCGAGGAGCATGTACACATGAGTAGGATTGCAACGGAGCCCCGTCCCCGCTGCCAAGTGATAGACGAAGACGAGCCGATGAAGTCATGCGGAGTGTAGGGGAGTGCGGGGATATAAAGGTCCGTGGTTCCGAGGTTGCGTTACAGTGTTGACAGGGAAAGGATTTCACAAAGAAAATCTGGTTTTGCTCTGAGATGGATATATATAACCATGTTATGTAGACAGAGCTATGTCCATCTCTTCATTTCCCATAGCCCACTATGTCCTCTTCTGTTCGCATTGACTGGTCCAAGATCGAGCATCCGCAAGTCGTTTTTCAACGTTTTCCTAGCCGCAGATCGGTAGTTTATGGAACCAAGGGCATCGTCGCATCTTCCCAGCCTCTAGCTACGGAAGCTGGTTTGGAGATCCTCAGAAAGGGAGGCAATGCTGGTACTTGGACTTTTGGACCTGCGATTGTTTATGCTGCTCACCTATGCTAGCTGACGCTGCTGTGGCTACTTCTGCTGCGCTGAACGTTACCGAACCCAGTTGTTGTGGTATTGGCGGGTCTGTTGTTCCATAACAAATCACAAGTCGATTTGACGCTGACCTATCTCAAGTGACGCTTTTTGTTTGTTCTACGATGCGAAGACCAAGAAAGTCAGCGCACTCAATGGATCTGGACATTCGCCCGAGAAATTGAACATTAAATACGCCCGATCGCGTGGTCACGTTGGCAGAATTCCTCTCACCGACCTGAATTCGGTTACTGTACCCGGTGTGTCTCTCCCACATAACGATATATCGAGACCGAGGTCCGAGAATCTGCGCAGGTGCAGCGGCTGCTTGGGTGGACACGATAGACAAATTCGGCAGTGGCAAACTTTCCGTCGCTGATGTCCTTGAACCTGCGATAAGGCTCGCGGAGGAAGGGTATTCACACACCACTCGGTTTGGCTCAATTCTTACTCATCTATTTCGATAGTGTACCAGTATCAGAAATTCACAGTGTTGCAGTAAGTTTCGACCTGTCTCTTGTATAAACATTGAGTAATGTCATACAGTGGCAACGGTCTGAAGTATGTATCTTGCTCGATCGGCAAGCAATTACTGCAATTCATATTATCGTCTTCAGAAACTTATCAAAAATGCCTCTCCGAATGGTGATGAGATGTTGCTCAACGGCAAAGCCCCACTTCCCGGACAAGTTGTGAAGTTGCCTAATCTTGCACAGACGTTCCGCGAGCTTGCAATGAAAGGCAAAGATGGTTTCTACAAGGGACGGATAGCACAAGCCATTGTCGATGTAATTCAGAGCAAAGGCGGTGTGATGGAGTTGACTGACCTGGCGAAGCACTCCACTACATTTGTTGAGCCTATTAGCTACATGTATGGAGATGTAACAGTATATGAGGTAAGATGAAATTTTGCTTGTCTCTTCACGCTAAAGAAGTAGCTAGTGCCCTCCAAATGGACAAGGCAAGGCTGAATCTTCTTTGAAGATGTTGAACATCTGGTTTTAATATACTTGGTGACAGGAATTACGGCATTGATTGCCCTCGGAGTGCTCGAGAGCCTCCAAGAACAAGGCATCAGTAGACCACTCAATGAAATGGAGCACAACTCGCCGGAATACCTTCACACTCTCATCGAGGCCTTACGGTATGTTAATTCCTGCCCTGAAACCCGAGTTAACTTATCCACGGAATGTTTTTGAGGCTTGCGTTTTCCGGTTTGATTTTATTAAGTGCATGGACCATCTCTTACGTGGTGTAGACAGCGAATGGTACGTGACCGACCCCGAGCTGGAACACGTGCCCGTGGCGCAGCTGCTAAGCAAGGTAAGCTTTTCGTTACTTATTTGAAGCAAATTTTACTACTAGCAATTCCCAGAAATATTTAGCAGAACGCGCGAGATTATTCGATCCAGCAAAGACAAACCCCAGCGTTGTTCATGTAATTCCATATGTAATTCGAACGGCATGATCTTATCTTTAAGCAGGGAAACCCCGTCAACTCTTCTGACACTGTTTACTTCTCAGGCATGATACTGTCGCTGGTATAATTAATCGCAAATCACTCACTTTATCGTAGTGACTGACCAATGGGGCAATGCGTGCAGTTACATCCAAAGCAATTATGCAGGTAAGTAATGTTTCGAACACAGTCAGACATGTCGGTGATGCGACTGGCTCTAGGTTTCGGTACAGGAGGTATTGTCTGCGAGCTTTCCGCTGAAGTTTGGTACTTAATCAACATGTAGCTGTGCCCAAGGGTTGTGGGTTCACTCTGCAGAATCGAGGCTGCGGGTTTGTATTGGATGAGAAGCACCCTAATGCACTGAGGGTCAGCTATGCTATGTCACTAGGCTGGCTTGCTCTAATTGTGATGCTGATAGGGAGGCAAACGACCGTATCACACCATAATTCCTGCACTGGTAACACGTGCAGATGAGATATTCCTGAGCTATGGCGTCATGGGAGGCTATATGCAGCCTCAAGGTCACGTACAAGTGTTATTGAATATCTTAAGGGGATACACAGTGCAGGAAGCCTTGGATGCGCCGCGCTTCTGTATTTCT